>JBBPOK010000705.1:0-14792 GCA_038091415.1 Leccinum variicolor | reverse complement strand
TCTGTTCATCTTGCAGCTGGGATGCTTCTTGCCGGGTATGGTAGTGTGATTGGGACGATGTGGTCGATAATGGACAACGACGCACCAAAGGTGGCGAAGGACGTGTACGAGTACCTGTTTCGAGATGGTAGCCGGGCTCCCGACAGTACGGAGGCAGCAGTAGCATTGCACTGCGCCGTCCAGAAACTTCGCGACTCTGGTGCTCCCTTCAGTTCTTGGATTCCTTTCATTCACTTTGGTAGATGACCCTTTGAATGTTTCAGCATGACTTCCCCCCCTATGCTACTCTTTACTTGTACGAACTAGTTTACCGAACGAGCATGTTCAAGTTTATACAATGGGCAATCTTACAGTGTACCTCACACTTTGCTGGTGGTTGAACATTGAACGTTGATTTTCAACCAAGTTTGTCCATGCAACCCAAGTATACACTGACATTTGGGATGCGTACTCTGACGAGCATAGGCCTCCGACATTCGATTTATGTTCTCTCTTCGCTCTACGCGATGACGGTTGTCGCTCCGATGCCCCGCACTGTCCTTGGAGTCCGTCGTCGGCATCACCTCTGTTGAAAGGGACCAAGTATACCTGATACTCTGTATTGAAGCCCCCAGTGACTGGCATACCATCACATGCACGGGCAGCACGGCGGTAGTATATACAGCTCGCCGCGTACCATGCACAGATAGCACAGTCCTTGTAGTCGCCCTACAGAGCGTGGTCCTGTTCTTTCGTGCCCGCCCTTCTCAGTGTTTCCGCCGTTGGCCACAGGTCGGCTTCCATACTCTCCTACTAAGAACGAGTGGCTGCGCTCCCATCCTTCTGTATTGGTGCCAATGAAATAATGATAATAAGTAGTATCGACAAAAAGTGTTGTGAAAATATTCGATTAGATTGTTGGCTCAAACACACCTAACTTGCAAGTCATTCCGAGGTCGTGCGTGCAGGGGAAAAAATATTGTGGGTGTATATAGACAAAATGTCACAATTAAAGGGGAAAAAAATCCATTGATATGATGATGATGGCGAGCAAGAGATAGTGACGAGCGAGTCAAAGTGACTTGATGAGGGTGAAGACGAGGACGATCGAGGGCAAGGACGAGGCAGTGAAGTACGGCGATTGTTCTGCGTTCTCAGCGAAATGAAAGCGCACAGTGAGTTGCTGCCAGTGCATGTCGTGGAATCTCGATAAGCAAGGGTAACGGGGGCAATGACATCCGGGCGTGCAAGCGTGCGCATGAACGTATCATGAATAAGGGGACGGCGAGACTTGTGAGGGTGACCGAGCGTCGCGAGCGAGGACGTGGAAGGTGAGGGAGTGTGTGTGATAGCCTGGCGATCTGATTGCTACAAACACAAGTTCACGCGTGTGCGAGTCCGAAGCGTGGGAGGGGATGAGTATAAACGGAACAGCCTAATCGGGCGAAATGATGGACTGACAGTAAGGATAAATCAAACCCTCTGGAATCTATTTGTGTCGAGCTTAGTTTGCTAAGTGAGGGGAAGGAATGTATACTAGTGCGTGTGTAGGGAATGAATAACTGAGAAAGCAATGTTACATTGTAAATGACGGGGTGAGCGAAAACCGAAGATTTTCGGGCCCGAGACTGTGCCCGATCTGTCGGGTCAAGCGAGCTGTGGGGTGGGATGGGACACCGAACAGCGAAGCTTGCGCCTCGACGGGAGTCGAGCGGAACAGCCTCGGACAAATCTATGGGCGAGAGATTTGGACGGGGGCTGCGAGGGGAGTGGCGGGTGGGTATGCAAAGAACGACTAAGCTAATGAGCAGAGGTGCGAGGCAGCGAGACGGCCCAACGGGTAAGGGACAGTGAAGTGGCCAAGAGCAAGAAAGATGCGCCACTTCGCTTCTCACGCATAGACTAAAATCCTGGGCGCGGCTCGTGCCTCCTTGCCCAGGCTACCCATCTTCGACCCGGCTAATACGATTTTACTCACCATTGCTTTCGGAGTCTCAGTTATATGTCTTTCCCTTCTTCCTGATTGTCTGGCTGTTGCGTACCCCAAGAGATCAAGTTTCCAAGATAGAAGTCGGGTCAATGTCGTCGTAGACGTATTGGACGGCGGCATAATCGAGAAGAGAGACGGAGGTGGTGGTTCTTCGGATCGTGAATGGAGCAGAGAACTTGAACTGCTTGGGTCCGGGTCCGTGGCAGTGGTGTGATGACTATGCGCGCAACGCCTCTGCTAGTTCGCCTTCCCCCATCGCTGCTGGTTGGGATGAAAGTCACGCAAACGTGGAAACGGACCTCGACATTACCAATGGTGCACACGGCGTAGTTTGCAACATCTTGCTCAGCCCCGAGGAATGGCACCCATTACGGTTGTTGAACCTATCATTAAACTAAAGCATCTTCTGTTGTGCATCTTGGTGAAACTCAACCGCACCAGAGCAACACAGCTGAAGGATTTGGAAGAGTCAGTCATACCTGTGGAACCTATGGCAAAATCTCATCAACTGCAACACTCGGGAGGGCAAAACAATAACATGCACAGTCCGCCGACGTCAGTTTCCCATGACTGCAGCTTATGGATTCACGGTTTACCGTGCACAAGGTCAAACCATTCCTTCCGTCATTGTGGACATCGCCACACCTCCTACGGGGGGCTTGACTTTATTTAATCTTTACGTGGCATTATCACGCAGTTCGGGACGCTCGACAATCCGATTACTACGTGACTTTGAAAATCAACTTTTTCAAAGGCACACCGACCAGACTTGCTCACAGAGAACGATCAGCTGGAGGAGCTGAACAAGAAAACACTTGAATGGTGGAGACAAGTGAGACGGGACACAAGAAATCCATAGTTCTAGTTTCATGTAGATCAGTGCTAGGAATAAACAGAGTAAATAAATCGAACCGACATTGATTGATTATGATGGCGGAAAATTGAAATGCATTCAAGTTGGGATAGTCGTTCCGGTTGGTGTTGGTGAAGGTTGGCGCGCGCGATAAGCAAAGTGACATTTCTGTTTTCTGGGTGAAAGCGGCAATTTCCGGTAAGACAGGGGTGGTCACTTTCTCACGAATTTCACACCCGAGAGAAACCTTGTCAAGCAAGGTGATTGGGAATTGCTTTGGTTCGCTTGATACGACGAGCGTAACCACGATCAGAGTCATCCTCTAGCTCTGAGGTGCTGCCATTGCCATCGAAATCACCTTAAGCGACAGATGAACGCGCGCAATCTGGAGGGGTCAGAAAATATGCGACAGAAGCTGAGCGTTTGAGTTTGTCTACGACGCGGTACGGTGGATTGGACGAGTCGAAATTTTGATTCATCAACATAGTTTGGTAAGAAAAGCGGTGAGCACAAATAACGACAAATAACAGGGACCCTGGCACAATACTTTCCTCACTGAGCCTAGCTCCGGCTGGACCATAGCATCATGCATCATGTTCGGAAGGCAATGACATGCTGTGGACCTCGTTCGTTCTATCAGAAATGTGCACAGCAACTCTGAAATTGGCCACCGTTTCGATATAAACCTACTGCTGCAGAACTCAGAACTTGCCCGTTCACTTCACACTCATGAATCAAGATAACCAATTTTGTACCCCTACTGCTCCCCTCCAACCACCACCCGACTCGGATTCGCATTCATCACCTACAAATGAATGCGAACATGTTTTTGTAACACGTGCGTAGCAATCTCGCGTTGGCGTCCCTGGAGACATCACAAACACACGTGTTCAGTCATTCGTGCTACGAATGTTGCATCCGGCCTCCGTCGCATGCCAGCAGGCTTCCATGTTATTGTTGAAGTCGATGGAAGGACCATACAAACATCCAACAAACCCGTGTCGACAGCGAAGGACGCCGTAGAATGGCATGAAGAAATCCTCTTGTGCGTCATCCCTTGCCGGATCTCTGCTCCTTTTATTCAATAACTGCCAAAGACCATCGAAGCAATCATCTGTTATTTCGTTCAGTGTCTACGCATCATTCGAGCTTGGACCGAGGCTAGGAAACGGAGAATTGCTCGGTCGATTCAAGAGTACTGTAGAAAAAGTGTTCCATTATCAGAATGAACACCTTCAGTGTGAGCAACTCCTTTGTCTACCACACACTGGCACTCTTGACATCCCCTAGTAGTTACCGAATTTACAGCGCAGAAGGATGATACATTACCATCGTGTTCGTCCCTTCGCATCATCACGGAGCGACGCATTTGTGGCACGAATGAATCATGTCCTAAACTCGACGCAAGTAAAATTCTCATGGCATTGTAGTCATTTTCTGAACTGTTGGCAACAGCTACCGGAGTCACGCGAAATGAACGCTCTGGAAGAGCTTACTGACGAGGGACATCGTGCTCTCCTGCGTTACCGCCAGCGACAGGACCAAATGGATCTAGATGTAGCCGTCCAGACTTTCCAGCGTGTTCAGGAGATTTGCCCGATAGATGACCTGAATCGCGCAGCGGTTCTGTTCAATTGGGCCAATGCCAAGTTCATCGACTGCCAGGTTAACAATCGGTACCGTGACCTTGACCTCAATGTGCCAATTGGATTATATCGGGATGTTCTACGACTTCGGAGGACAAATCATCCGGATTACTGCACAACGGTACTGGAACTTGGTCTTGCGCTACTTGCACGCTTCCAGAGGCGAGGGTTCGAGTTCGACCGGAAAGAAGCAAATGATTTACTGGCAGGAGTGATAGAGGTCTCGGCGGCAGAAAGTTATGCACACCGAGCAGGGCTGTTTGCATTGGAAATGGCAAAGGCTTCAGTATCGGTGGAGGCAGGAAACGGTGGATCGTCACCGGTGGAGCAAGCAAATGGCGACGATGCCATACAGAGGATGCGGGACCGGCTACAGAACACGCCATACTGGAATCCTGACCAACCTATACTCATGTTTGGCCTTGGGGTGTTGTTATCTGACCAGTTCGCACGCAACGGCGTGCTTGCTGATATACATGAAGCAATTTCGATGCTCGAGTCTGCCGTGGATCTTTGGCGAGGGCCGCGAGGCTATAGTCATCGTGACCATCCTTACATGAACATGCCATCCCTGTTGAACACGCTCGGGAACTCGTTAGTTCGTCGCTTTGAGCGCCTCGGGAACCTCGCGGATCTAAACAGGACCATCTCGATGTTTCAGGAGGTTGTCTGTCTGACACCCGACGGCCATCTATACAAGCCAGGTCGGTTGAACGGCCTCGGGAACTCATTATTCAGTCGCTTTAAACGTCTCGGGGACCTCGAAGATCTAAACAGGTCGATCTCGATGTTTCAGGAGGCTGTGTGTCTGACAGCCGACGGCCATCCAGACAAGCCAGCTGCGTTGAACAACCTGGGGAACTCATTATCTGGTCGCTTTAAGCGTCTCGGGGACCTCGCGGATCTAAACAGGTCGATCTCGATGTTGGAGGAGACTGTCTGTCTAACACCTGACAGCCATCTAGATAAGCCAGGTCGGTTGAACAACCTGGGGAATTCATTATTTCATCGCTTTGAGCGTCTCGGGGACCTCGCGGATCTAAACAGGTCGATCTCGATGGAAGAGGCGGCTGTCTGTCTGACACCCGAGGGCCATCCAAACAAGCCAGGTCGGTTGAACAACCTGGGGAATTCATTATCTCGTCGCTTTGAGCATCTCGGGGACCTCGAGGATGTAGACAGGTCCATCTCAATGAACGAGGAGGCCGTCTGTCTGTCACCCGACGGCCATCCAGACAAGCCTGGTTGCTTGACCAACCTCGGGAACTCATTATTTCGTCGCTTTGAGCGTCTCGGGAACCTCGCGGATCTGAACAGGTCAATCTCGATGACAGAGGAGGCTGTCTGTCTGTCACCCGATGGCCAACCAGACAAGCTACCTCTGCTGAATAACCTCGGGAGCTCGTTATCTCGTCGCTTTGACCGTCTCGGGGACCCCGCGGATATCAACAGGTCGATCTCGATGTTTGAGGAGGCTGTCTGTCTGTCACCCGCCGGTCATCCAGATAAGCCCACTTGCTTGAACAACCTGGGGAACTCATTATGTCGTCGGTTTGAACGTTTCGGGGACCTCGAGGATCTAAACAGGTCGATCTCGATGGAAGAGGAGGCTGTCTGTCTGTTACCCGAGGGCCATCCAAACAAGCCAAGTTTGTTGAACAACCTCGGGAACTCATTATCTCATCGCTTTGAGCGTCTCGGGGACCTCACGGATCTAACCAGGTCCATCTCGATGTTTGAGGAGGCTGTCTGTCTGTCACCTGAGGGTCATCCAGACAAGCCAGGTTGGTTGAACAACCTGGGGAACTCATTATTTCGTCGCTTTGACCGTCTCGGGGACCTCGTGAATCTAAACAGGTCTATCTCAATGAACGAGGAGGCTGTCTGTCTGACACCCGACGGCCATCCTGACAAGCCAGGTCGGTTGAACAACCTCGGGAACACATTATCGAGTCGCTTTGAGTGTCTCGGGGACCTCGCAGATCTAACCAGGTCGATCTCGATGAGAGAGGAGTCTATCTGTCTGATACCCGATGCCCATCCAGACAAGTCACGTCGGTTGAACAACCTTGGGAGCTCATTATCGAGTCGCTTTGAGCGCCTCGGGGACCTCGCGGATCTAAACAGGTCCATCTCAATGAAAGAGCAGGCTGTTTGTCTGACGCCCGATGGCCATCCAGACAAGCCAGTTCAGTTGAACAACCTTGGGATCTCATTATGTCGTCGCTTTGAGCGTCTCGGGGACCTCGCAGATCTAAACAGGTCCATCTCAATGTTTCAGGAGGCTGTCTGTCTGACACCTGACGGCCATTGGGACAAGCCGGGTTGCTTGAACAATCTCGGGAACTCATTAGATTGTCGCTTTAAGCGTCTGGGCGACCATGCAGACATTGTCAAGTCTATTTCCATGAAGGAGGAGGCAATAAAGCTCGCTCCCGATGGCCATCCCATCAAACCAACCTTATTGATTGGCCTTGGGCAGGCATCCCATATCCGTTTTACGCACTCTCATGATTCTTCTGATCTCTCTGCTGCTGCTTTCAATTTTTCAATTGCCACTCGGGCTTCCATCGCTCCTGCTTCCATCCGCTTCCGTGCCTCTCGCGCCTGGATTTCCTGTGCGCAACTTCATGGAAATACCACTGCTCTCCTCGATGCATGTGGTTCTGCTCTTGACCTTCTCCCACAGTTAGCATGGCTCGGACTCCCAATCACCGAGCGTCATCGTCTACTCGTGGAAGCAGCTCATGTCACACGTGACTCGGTTGCCGCCGCTCTTGAAGCTGGTCATCCTGAACTGGCTGTTGAGTGGCTTGAGCAAGGTCGTTCCATTGTCTGGATTCAGTTCCTGCAGCTTCGCACTCCAGTTGATAACCTGGCTCACGACCATCCTGCCCTTGCTTGTCAGTTCCGACAAATCTCGCAGGAACTAGAACATGCTAGTATCCGTGACAATACCACGTTCTGCCACCCAGCACATATTTCTGTTGCTGACACTCGATTGCTCGAGAAAGACATCCAAAGCCATCATGATCTTGCACTTAGACGGGAGAATCTCCTCCTTCAGATACGGTTATTGCCAGGTTTCGACCGATTTTTGCTTCCAAAGACGATTAAGCAACTTTCTGCCTTGGCCGTCTTCGGACCAGTTGTCTACCTCACAGCCAGCAAAGAACGATGTGATGCACTGATCGTTATGGCGGAGTTGGAGAGTGTCATCCATGTACCCCTTCCTGACATTTGCTATGTTCATATGGAAGCCCTGCGAAGGATGCTTCGCGAGTTGCTGAAGCGGGATCGTCTTGTTTTCTCCCGCGATGCCCTCCACGATCTCATCGCCTGTGAGGATACAGACCTCTCGAAACAAATTCTCGATTCGTTTCTGCATAGAGATAGTGACCGGGCAGCGAAACTGGCAAATTCACAACAATCCGAAGAATATACTCCGAACGAGTTGTACCACTTCATTCTGACACTCCTTTGGAATAAGGCTGTAAATCCCATTCTTCAGGCACTCGGCTTTTCCGTAAGTCGTTGATATAAGTTTCAATGTCGATCTGTTCTGACTCCATATTAGAGTCCGTCATCTGGCACTGACAAAATGACTCGTATCTTCTGGTGTCCGACTGGTCCTTTTTCCTTTTTGCCCATACACGCTGCCGGCCTTTATCACACAGCCGAACTGGGCACAAAACTTTCTGATTTTGTTATATCTTCCTATTTGCCGACTTTGACTTCCCTCACATCGTCGCCTCAGAACAGCTTGGACGACCCTTGTTCCAAACTTCGCCTACTTGCCGTCCCTCAGCCACCCACAGACGGACTCAATCCACTGTTTTCGGTGCAGCACGAGATCGATTCCATCAGAGAATTATGCGAGAAATCCCCTTTGGTAACCCTCCAGAACTCTGATGGCACTGTCGAGGACGTCACGGAGAAATTGACGAATACCGACTGGGTCCATTTTGCATGTCACGGAGTACAGGATCCCGAGAAACCGCTCGACAGCGGGCTATGCCTCGCCCACCATCGTCGCTTGAAGCTCTCTGACATTATGCAATTATCCCGGCCCAAAGGTGGACTCGCATTCCTTTCTGCCTGTCAGACTGCGCAAGGAGACGAGTCGTTGTCGGAAGAATCTGTTCATCTTGCAGCTGGGATGCTTCTTGCCGGGTATGGTAGTGTGATCGGGACGATGTGGTCGATAATGGACAACGACGCACCAAAGGTGGCGAGGGACGTGTACGAGTACCTGTTTCGAGATGGTAGCCGGGCTCCCGACAGTACGGAGGCGGCAGTAGCATTGCACTACGCTGTTAAGAAGCTTCGCGATTCTGGGGCTCCATTCAGTTCTTGGGTTCCTTTCATTCACTTTGGTAGATGACCCTTGGTCGAAAACGACTGTTTCAGCATGACCCTATGTTGCTCTGTACTTGTACGAACTAGTTTACCGAACGAGCATGTTTATATACGGAGCAATCTTACAGCGTACCTCACAGTATCGCCTAGTTTGAACCCAGTGGTGCACTGGTTGATCATTTATGATGCGTACTCTGTCCGACCTTCATTTGATGTTCGCTCTTCGCGCCCCGTCATGTCGTCCGACGCCCCCTGGCATGCCTCGCACTGCCCTTGGAGTCCGTCGTCGGAACCACCTCTGTTGAAACGAGAGGTAGGGACCAAGTATACCTGATACTCCTGAGAACGAGTCACTGCTGCCGTCATTCTGCATCATGGGTGCCGATAAAGTACTGATAATAAGTCATCGACAAAAGTGTCAAACATTGAGGTCGATTGTTGCCAGTAGCTCAATCGCACCTATTTGTTGTACTGCGAGTTGTTCCGAGGGCGTGCACGCAGGGGAAATTTTATTGTGGGTATACATACACAACATGTGACTTGGTCATATCGGAAAAAAAACATATTGATGATGACGACGATGAGATGGTGACGAACGAGTCAGAGCGACTTGATGAGGGTGAAGACGAGGACGATCGAGGGCAAGGGCGAGTTGTGTACTCTCAGCAGGATGACAGCGCACAGCAGTCGCTGCAAGTGCATGCGTCAAATCTGGATAAGCAAGGATAACGGCCCAGTGCCAGGGCAGTGACGATTGCATCCGCGCGTGCGCATGCACGTATCATGAGTACGAGCGATGGCGTGCAAGGTGGGGAAGTGCTTGTCACCAGCAGTGTGCCTGCGTATATCAACTGGACGTAGCGTGTGGAGCGCCGACGGCGACGGCGACGGCAACGTTGTTAAAGAGGCAGAACCCTGACGGCGGGTCCTTCCCGCAGTATAGCCTGGCGGTCTGATTGCTACAAACACACGTTCACGCGTGTGTGCGAGGTCCAAAGCGTGTGAGCGCGACAGGGATAAGTATAAACCAAAAAGGATCGCGCGAAACAATGGACTCACAGTAAGTATAAATCAAACCTCTGGAATCTCCGTCCCGGCTAATCCGATTTCACTGGCCATTGCTTTCGGAGTCTCAGTTGATTTCCTTTCCCTTCCTCCTGATGTTCATTCCCACGAGATCAAGTTTCCAAGATAGACGTCCGGTCGAGGTCGCCGTGGATGTACTTGACTGCGACATGATCGAGAAGAGAGACAGAGGCAGCGGTTCTTCGGATCGTGACCGAATCTGTACGGAGAACTTGAACTGCTCGGCTCGCGGGTCGTGGGTGTGGGTGTGATGACGATGCGCGCAACGCCTCTGCTAGGTCACCTTCCTCCGTCCTTGCTGCAGTGCTGCCGGAACAGACGAGAGCTCGCTCGAGTATATCTGGGTCTTGGTTGTAGACTCCACTGCTTCCATACGCAAAAAGTAGCAGCGAGCCCCAGTTTGACGGCATGGAAGTGTTCTGGATATTCGAATATGTCCGAGGTGTCAGGGGCACGTATGATTGAACGGTGTTTGAGGCTGTGTGATGTTCGTTTCAGTGTGGTAGATCGACATGATGCATGAATATCGGTCAAAAGTCGCTCTGTGAGCGCCGCGAGCACGGCAGAACAGGAGCCGATGGAAAAAACAATCGACGATTGCCTACTCGATGGCAGAGGGGATACGGGGGCCTTTACAAGATATGGGAGCATGGCAGCCAACGGCGAGCTATCCTCCGTCGTATCCGCCTGTGTCGCCTTCTTCTGCGGGTTCTCTGTAGACGAACCACCCCGACCAAAAACACATTTTCGTCCTCCTCTTCCTCGTCGTGACCAGGGAGTACGTCAAGCGTGCGGTGCTTTTTGTAATCTGGACTTTCGTCTTCGGAGTGCTGATCGGTTTTGCTTTCAGTCTTGCTGTTGCGAATCGTTTTGATTCGCTTGATACTACTAACGTAACCACTACCAGAGTCATCATCGAGCTCCGAGGTGCTTCCAGTGCCATCTGAATCACATTGAGATACTGATGAACGCGCGCGATCGGGAGGGTTTGTGAAAGGTTCATGGAGGGTCGGAAGAGATGCGACAGAAGATGAACGTTTGAGTGGATGGCAAGAGTTCGTCTACGATAGTCTGGTAAGAAATGAAGAGAAGAGGACGAGACCAGCGACATCGCCTAACTCACCGGAAATAGCCGCTTCTTAGACTGAGTTCAAAATACAGCAATTGAAGACCTTTCTTCGAAATACAGGAAAAGATGATTGCACCGCGACACGACAACGATGATGCGCTGACACGAGCTACGATCTGACACCAATGACGCATACCAATACCACGACGCGACAATATTAATGTGTCGACGAAATGATATAACAGCAACATGGCATCAAAATGGCTCCACGCACGACGACTACCTTCCCCACTGAATCCCATTTCCATCTCCCTTATCCGCATTGAGGACGGCGTCCAGCGACCGCCGCGCGCTTTCGTTCCGCCGACAGCGTACGACAGTCGCTGCACCTCACCTTCGCCTCGCCTCGCCCGTTCTTGCCTCGTCCCCGCCCTCAGCTTGTCCTCGCCCTCACATCATGGTATTGGTGAAGGAATCGTACGAACCCTTTTCTCTGGCTCGCTCTCGCCGTCATCCCTCTTGCGCGCCCATGTTGTCGTCTTGGCACCCACTTCTGCCCTCGTCCTCGCTTCATCCAGCGCCGTGGGTGCGGGTGACAAGGACGACGTAACGGCAGGGAGATAAGGAGAAGGAAGCGCGGCGCTGAGACGATGACGATGTGCAGCGCTCCGCTCCGCTCGCATGCAAACGCAAATGCACACGAGGGCAAGGACAAGGACGACCACGAGCGGGCAAGGGCAACGGTATCTGCATGACACATACCACTCGCCAACTGGCTTGGACGGCGGCGGCGACTCTGGGACAAATTGGGCTTTCGAGGGGGTGCGGCGAGCCGAGCCCGGCAGGGGGCGGATTCTAAGGGGGTTGTCGCTCGGCACCTCGAGTCGGAAATTTGACCAATCGACGGCTCTGCAGGAGTACTACTTGCTGCAGTAGCATTCCATAACTAGGGAATGGCGCGGGTGTATACCCCCGGGTAGGAGTCCAACCCGCAGGTCCGAGTCGTCCTCATTCCCTCGTCGACTTCCTTGCTACATCGAGGACAGTATATGGTGACTGCCACACGCTCTCGTTCTGTCGAAAGTGCCTGACGGTAACCAATGTCGCGTCGACTCCCTCTCTCCCTCTCCATGATTTCCCACACGAAAGCGATGACGGCACAATGGTATGCCACCACCACCACGACAACGACGAGGTCAATAACAATAACGAGACGTCAATGATAACAATAACACACCTCGGACGACAACGACGAGGCAGCAGCAACAACGACTAGACGACAACAACACGATGACGAGACAACAACAACAAGACAACGACGGCAATGACAATGAGAAAATGACAATGACAACAAGACAGCGACAACGACGAGACGAGGATGATCAGCCCCGAGTTTCCCTTTCCCTCCCGTCGCCCTGTCTCACCCCCGTCATCATCTTTGTCCCCATCCCCGCCCGCGTTCTGCCCCGCGTCCTCTTGCCCGTTGACACCACAATGAGGACAATCGTGCACGTTGTGCAGTTGCTCCTATGTGCTGCCCTCGCTGCCAGTGCAATTTCCCTGCTCTCTCCGTTTTCGTCGACATCGAGCCGAGCCACCGCTGTCTCCGTCGTCATTGCCAGTGGTCAATGTACAGGAACGACCACACAACACTCCACAATCGTGGGCATCGTGCGGTTGTTGCTGCATGCAGCGAGACCCTCGTCATTCTATCCACCTCCTGCATACCTGCATTACGGGTGCGGGTAGGGGTGTCATATCCACGAGACTGCCTGCACCCGTGTCATTTCCCTAGTGTTCGCCGGAGCCCAGGCGGCACAGACTGCCATTTGTTCTCTACATCATACATTCCTTAATCGTGATTCTCTCAGATCATACATGTTACTCCACGATACGTTGACAGATCTCAATGATCAGATGGACCACGGGTGTTCCTTCAGAAGAATTATCTTCGGGTCACCGGCGCTGGCACTGCCTGGAGACAAGCAAGGTTTGCGCCGACGCCACGCAAACCATGTACAAATAATGACAAATAGCCCCTGATAATAGACAGGGAAACTTGAACCAGCCGCAGACCATTGCATCATGCATCGTGTTCGGAACTTCGCAATGACATTGCAGTTCTTGTTGTGGGCCTGGTTCATTCTATCAGAAATGTGCACAGCAGGTCTGCAACTGGCTGTCTTTATAAACCCACTGCTGCAGAACCTCCGTTACTCAGAACTTGCCCACAATGATTGCCGCATTCCTCCGTGCTCTCAGACTTCACTTCCTACACATGTGGATGAATATACTGAACCAATTTTTTACCTTTGCTTTTCCCCTCAAACCACTACCCGACTCGGATTCGCATTCATCACCTACAAATGAATGCGAACATTTCTTTCTAACACGTGCGTAGCAATCTCGCGTTGGCATCCCTGGAGACATAGCAAACACACCTGTTCAGTCATACGTGCCACGAATGTTGCATCCGGCCTCCGTCGCATGCCAGCAGGCTTCCATGTCATCGTGGAAGTCGATGGAAGGACCATACAAACATCCAACAAACCCGTGTCGACAGCGAAGGACGACGTAGATTGGGATGAAGAAATCCTCTTGTGGGTCATCCCTCGCCGAATCTCTGCTCATTTCATTCAATTGCTGCCAAAGGCCATCGGATCGATCAGCTTCTATGTCTTTCCGTGTCTACGCATCGTTCGAGCTTGGACCGAGGCTAGGAAACGGAGAATTGCTCGGTCGATTCAAGAGTACTGTAGGAAAGGTGTTCCAGAATGAACACCTTCAGCCTGAGTGTAAGCAACTCCTTTCATTACCACACACTCTTTGACATTCCCTCGTAGTCACCGACTTTACAGCGCAGAAGGATGATATATTACTTTCGTGTTCGTCCCTTTGTATCATCACGGAGCGACGCATATGTGGCACGAATGAATCCTGTCCCAAACTCGATGTAAGTAGATTGTTCATGGTGCTGTAGTCATTTTCTGAACTGTTGGCAACAGCTACCGGAGTCACGCGAAATGAACGCCCTGGAAGAGCTTACTGACGAGGGACATCGTGCTCTCCTGCGTTACCGCCAGCGACAGGACCAAATGGATCTAGATGCAGCCATCCAGACTTTCCAGCGTGTTCAGGAGATTTGCCCGATAGATGACCTGAATCGCGCAGCCGTTCTGTTCAATTGGGCCAATGCAAAGTTCATCGACTGCCAGGTTAACAATCGGTACCTTGACCTCAATGTGCCAATTGGATTGTATCGGGATGCTCTACGACTTCGGAGCACAAATCATCCGGATCATTGCACAACGGTACTGGAACTGGGTCTTGCGCTACTGGCGCGTTTCCAGAGGCGAGGGTTCGAGTTCGATAGGGAAGAAGCAAAGGATTTACTGGCAGGAGTGATAGAGGTCTCGGCGGCAGAAAGTTATGCACACCGAGCAGGGCTGTTCGCATTGCAAATGATCAAGGCTTCAGCATTGGTGGAGGCAGGAAACGGTAGATCGTCACCGGTGGAGCAAGAAGATGAGGACGATTTGATACAGAGGGCGCAGGACCGGCTACAGATCATATCATACTGGGATCCTGACCGACCTACACTCATCTTTGGCCTTGGGGCGCTGTTATTTGACCGGTTCACACGCAATGGCGTGCTTGCGGATATACACGAGGCAATTTCGACGCTCGAGTCTGCCGTGGATCTTTGGCGAGGAGACTATAGTCATCCTGACCATCCTCACATGGACATGCCGTCCCTGCTGGACAACCTCGGGAGCTCGTTATGTCATCGCTTTCATCGCCTCTGGAACC
>JBBPOK010000704.1:0-14800 GCA_038091415.1 Leccinum variicolor | reverse complement strand
ATATGCGACTGAACTTACTCTCTTGTGCTCTGCCCACCCTCCTCCCCCCCCCCCACCAGTGGAGCATGGCAAGCGTCCAGCACTGCCCAGCGGGTGCGAACATGAAACAGTGTTGCGCCCCTCCACGGCAGAAGCAGTGCATACAAAACGAGCCAGATATGCCCGCATCCGCAACAACCTCGTCAAGCCATTTTTGGACAGTATTGTGGGAGATCGCCTGGCAGGAGTGCATAACACCATTCCCACCGGCGAAGGGAAACAAGCAGTCACCTTGAGCAAGCTCTCGCTTATAGCAAGCGAGTTCGAGCCACTTGATCCAAACAAGGAGCCAGACAAAAGCATCCATTGCCAGTGACTCTGAGTCGGCTTTAAATTTCCCTGAGGGTAGATGTAGTATTGGTTGGCTGTGGCACCAGATTCCGGTCAGTACCATTGCAAGACAACTGTGCACTATCAATATCTGATCACGCACATCGGAGGTCTTGCTCGACCTGCCCTTTGTCGACCTTCTTTACCCGCAAGGCATTTTCTCAGCACGCGGTTGACAGTGGCCGGATTGTCAACATCAATGTTTGATCGACACAGCTTGATTAGCTCGTCGCACCTGTGATCCAATGGTAGTTGTGTCTCAGCTGACGTGCATGATCTAGTGCTGCCGTTCAGGACAGTAACCATGCATTTACCAGATCCAGAGGGTCCATGCAGCGGCACTGAAGGCAAGCTGCTCCAAATGTCGTGTCACAAGAGCCCTCAGGCTGTTACTGGCAGTCATGTACAGTTTGCCACTGGAAGGCACTGGTCCGCCACTGGCCAGTTCGTTTTGCAGCCATTTCAGGGCTGCATTGAGCTCGGGACAGGCGCTCCACGACCAATAAAACAGTTGTGCCATATACTCCTTTGACATTGCCTTGGCATGTCTATGTTCGTTCCCTTCGGTGCTTGCCCTGTGCTTCAACGAGCTGACCAGATTCCATCAGCAAACCGTCATTTTCACCACAGAACATGACAGAGTGTCAGAAAATGACAGAAATTGACAGTGAGTGACAGTGAGTGACAGTGAGTGACAGAAATTGACAGTGAGTGACAGTGAGTGACAGTGAGTGATAGTGACTGAGAGTGACTGACAGAGTCTGACAGTGTGACAGTGTGACAGGATGACAGAGTTTGATAGTGTGACAGTGTATGACAGATAGTGACAGATAGTGACAGATAGTGACAGGGTTTGACAGATGTGCACAGCCACCTACATAATAACCAGGCACACTAACTAGAACTAACAAAGCAGCAATCCTAACCTGGACTAACCAATGTCTTTGCCAATATTCCTAACCCAGACTAACATTGATTTGCCTCCTAACCCAGACTAACCACTAACACCGATATTCCTAACCCAGAGAGTCCCATGCCAGTGTTGCTTGGCTTCGTTGACGTGCCAGCGCCCGCAGTAGGTGTCGCCATCACTATTGAATATGATTGTGTGCATTTTAGTTCTGACACTAGTAGGATTGTACCGTATGGCGTGGCACCGGACAGAGCATTATTAAAGTTACTCATGTGTTGTCCCACAGTGCCTTGAATGCCGCACAAATGCCCTCGACGGTTCCCTGGCTCAAGTTCTTGTAGACACCCTTGTATGTTAGAAACAAGGCCACTGCCTTGTCTGACATGTGGTTCGGAATGTTGTAGAATGCACAGCGGAAGTCCGGATCTTGGTATGGATCTTCTGCCATGTCACTGGTGTCAGCCCTGGTCGACGCCAGCATCATGTCTGACTCCACCCCCGCAGTCACAGTCGTCGGCTCCGAGCATGCTAGCCTCCGGCGTGTTGTAGAAGTGTTCCGCAAGCCATTCGCGGCCTTGTTTCATGTGGCCTGCATAGCACTCCTTCGTGTTCTTGGCCCTGAGATGGGTTTGCTTGCTGACTTCCTTCAGCTGGCTGACGGACTGAAGCAAGCTGTCGCCGTGTCCCTCAGGCTCTGGGACAGACTCGGACACTGGTGTCTCTGTCTGCTGTTTCCTGGTGCGTGCCTTTTTTGGAGCTTCTTTGAATCGCCGTGGGGCCTTCTTGATGGTCAGTTTATTTATTTATCAAGGATAATACTGCCGCACTGCTCAATTTCATTGCCGTGTTATAATGTACTCCTCGTGCTAGCGAGCCTCGGAAACTGTGACACTAGTAGTACAAAAATCTACCTATGATCTCGACGCCAACAGCCTGAGCCAAGTCTTTTTTTCATCTCCTGGATCCCCAACAGCCGAGTTATCTTGTATCTCAATCCACAAACCTGCTCCGAAATGCTTCAGGGAGGGCATAGTTGACAACCGCAGCTGGAATGTGGTAGAACATCCCCTCGTCGTTGGCAGGTCCACCGAGGCATGACTGGGTAACGTCTGACAATGGGACAGACAATGCTACACAGACAGCTTCAGCAAATTGCTGAGCATCGTACTGTAGATTGACTAAAGCAAGCTTGGATGCAGCAGGTGCATCAACTTCCCGACAGTCAAATAGCCTGTCCGCGCCAGTTCCTTGATAGAGTGTCAGGTCTTGTGGCTGCTTAGGAAGCTGGTCACTGGCAAGATGTCAATCAAAGTCTATCAGAAAAAGACAAACAAGTAGTGGCACCGAGTCACTTCAAGCCTCACACATTCGTCACACGGCAGCACAATGTATCTTGTATCCATGTCCGTGTCCGAGTCCGAGTCTGAGTTCGTGAGCCGGGGTCTGAGAACAATCGTAAAAACAAACAAACGAGTGAGAAAGATGAAGAAAAAGTGAGCGAAACCAAATGAGCAGGAGTCCGTCCCGACTTGTCTTCATCGGTCTGCTTTCACTTCTATACCTTCTGCTGAATTCTTAATTGTCGGAACGGAAATCGGGAACAGAATGGTTTTCGGGATCATAGAAGTGCGGTGTCTAGACGCAAAGGAAGTCTGAAGATTTACATGCAGAACGGATGACAGGTGGGAGACACGTGAATGGAACGGAGAAAAAGTCTGTGATTCTTGTGAGAGGATAAAGGTGCGGTGTCTGGGCGCAAGGGAAGTCCGAAGGGGTACATGCGGAACGGACAACTTCAGGAGGGAGACACGGAGAGCGGAACAGAGTGAAAGTCTGTGCTTGTTTGTATCAGTGTTCTAGGACTGTTTTCGTGTGAATATTTCTGTGATATATGAGGCATTGTTCCGACGGCCTGGATGAACACTGGTCCGTTGTCGGTGACTATCTCGGACAGGGGACCCCAGCGACAGAGGATTTCCTCGAAGATGAAGGAGGCGAGGCCGGCCGCATTCTCAGACCGGAGCATGCGCCATTCCGGGTAGGACGTGAGGGCACACTGGGCTTGAACAATATACCGGTAGCCACTGGACTTCAGCATGAGCATCATGTCGATGTGAGCTTTGCGGAACAAACCGCCAATGATCGGAACAGTAGGGGGAATGTGGAGCTTGCGGGTCTGATGGACCTGGCACTCATGACAAGTCCGGACGAACCATTGTTCCGGAACGACAAGCTGATGATGGCCATGGGGTTCGCGGCGCCAGAGAGAACTGTGGAGGAGGAAGAATTTTGTTGCTGCGTTGACGAAGGACTGGAAAGCTGAATCTGAAAAATCTAGGGGGCGGACACAGGTTTCAAGAAAATCACGGATAAGCACGAGACGGGCATCCTTGGCGATGGCCTTGGACAAACGGGGAATGGTAGGTATATCGACGGAAGCGGGAGCAATGTCCAGTACGGAAGACGTAGGTAATAAGAAGGAAAAGGAACAGAGATGAGACGGAGGCGGGTCGGTACCCGGAGTACAGTACGGAAATGAGATAGCAAGAGATGGAGAGCGGGGAAGCGGAAGACGGTCGTTGAGTAAAGTAATAGCAAAGGAGTAAGCATCGTCCAGCCAATCCTTGACATCGTCTTCCTCAGGTGGGTCATCATTGGAAGGCGGGCGCCGGGACAGTCCGTCCGGACCGGTATGCTGAGCAGCCAGAACATGTTGTAAACGAAAATGAAAGAGAAGAATACCCGTGATCCATCTATTGATAGTTGCATTGGGCTGGAGATCGGGGTTATTGATCATCCCCTGGACATATTTGGCGTCCATCTCCACTGTTAAGTTCGTAATGCCAAAAATAAAAACACGGACCGCGCGGAGTGCACGGAACAGTCCGTAAAGTTCGAGCTTGGCCTGAGAGTAACGGCTCTCGACCTCTGTAAGACTAATGGAACAGAAACGGTTAGGGTAGCGCTTGCCATCTTCCCCTTCTTGCGACAGAATGAACCTGACCGCGATCACGGAGGTATCAACGGCAAGGAACACTTCACGACCGGACTCATAATCGAGCCGCCAGAGCGCAGGGGACTTGATGATCTCATCCTTGAGACGAGCCATGGCTTCGCGTTGGGGATCGCCCCATGAAAACGGAACATTTTTCCGGGTCAGATCGACCAACGGACGAGAAATAGAAGCAAAATTATGAATAAAAATACGGACCACGCCGCAAGTACCCAAGAAACCGCGGACCTGTGTGAGGGTCTCGCATTCCGGCCAATCACAGATCTTCTGAATCTTTGCTTCATGCGGCACATGTCCCTCGAATGTAAACTTGTGCCCGACAATAGTCGCGTCCAGAGCAGCAAGGACAAACTTCTTGGCAGAGACGGTAGCACCGACGTTCTGGAGGCGCTGAAGGATCTGGTGGACGACGAGGAGATGTTCCCAAATGAACCAGCATATGCCCCTGTTCTCCGGGATGGTCTCATAAGTTCCGTCGGCCCAGGGATTTTGGTACCGGGAAGTGGCGGACTTGACAGGAAGATCATCGATGAAAGGCATTGTATGGTGTGGAATCTCGTCCTGTAAAATGAAAGCCATATCGGCCTGATAGATTTGGACCGTGTTTGTATGGCCCATGGGAAGAGTGGTGAGGCGATGAGGTCCGAGCGGGGAATTGAAAGTGGTCATGTCGCGGGATTCTATATGGAGGGGGCATTGATCGTAACCGGCGAAGAGATCCATCATTCTGTATACGGCATATCCTCCGAACGACTCCGCCAGGTGCTCGACGAAGGGCGGAACGGAGCTGTTGCGGATGGTGACGGCGTTGAGAGGCTGGAGATTGTAAACAAGGTGCATCGTCTTGCTGTCCTGCTTGAGCACGCAGAACCAACGAGAACGGTAGGCAGCGGCGGACGGTTCATAGACTCCGGAAGCGATCCGGTCCTTGATAATCTGGATGGCCTGGTCCTAAGCCTTCGGCGGAATCGGAATGTTGCGGAGGACCCAAAGAGTGTGCGGAACGATGGGGATTTTGACGGGAGGGAAGTACTGGTCATCAAGACGGCCGCGCTCGGTAGTAGGGATCCACGCGAACGCCGACTCGTGATTGCGCACAAGCCAACGGACTAGCTTCACCTCTTCTGGCCATAACCAATCAGCGGGATCGAGATTGAGAGTGTTGGCATGTTCCTGAGTGACAAGACAGCGGAGCACTGCCTTGATCTAAAAGGGCCGCCGCCGATCAGTACTTTGAAAAACAACGAGAAAAACGACATGCGCCAGATGCGACAAGAACCACAGCAGCTTCAGGAATACCTTCTTTGAACGGCTCGGACTTCCCGAGCAGCTTCTGGCTTGTACCATAATAAGCTGCCACGCACAGATGGAACAACGCTTTGTGGGCAAAATTAAGTTCAATGCCCTACTCGAAGTTAGAACCGTGAATAGCATTAGTCCCAGACACCTACTTCCGCATTACGAGCTCCACGGAGGAACTGGGCACCTCGAATCAGTTCCGATGCACGATTTCTTACCCATCTGACTGCTTCATCTTCACGAAGATTGGATGGAGCCTTGAGTTTATAGAGGCCAACGACATCACGAAAGCACAACTTCTTGATTTCGCAACGAAAGGTGGAGGCATCATTGTATATCTAGTAGCACACCATGAATATAGTGTCAAGGAGAAATAGAAAACCTACGAGAGTATATAGCTCCTGTTCATAGCGGGGGAATACCTTAGCATCGAGCTTAAGATGGATCTGCTTGAATTGCTTGAATATTTGCTGGACGATGCCCGATATGATGTATTCCTTAGCGCGGTTGGGTTCTGGAAACGCATCCCGAGTAGCTATATGCACCCGGAACTCGGTCTTTGCTTGGTCTATAACCCGCTTCCAATTACCAGGCCAGAACTTGCGTTTCTCGGCCGCCCTGCATCTCGACGGCGGGACCTCGATGTCCGACGTTTCAGTGGAGGAATCATCAGCGACGTCATCCCAGCGGGTTCTCGAATGTGCAGACCTGCGGTGCCAGTGGGAAGGTGGCTTTGGGGCCCGATTCCGTTGGTAATGACGCACGAGCACATCATATTCATCCACCGTCTGACGCACTTCGTGGTTTGATTGTCGGTGGTGAGGATGATGCTCGTTCTGACCGCGCTCACGGCGTGATACATTTGCCGGATCGTCACGTTGGGTGCCTGGATTCAAAGATAGAACATCAGACTGAAAAGGAGTGAGGGAGCAACCTACGAAGCCTTTGCGTATCTCTTGGACGTTCAGGCTCGCCTCTTCTGCCCGTCACTCTTGATCTATCACGTTCAGCAGCAGTTGGTTTGCGGGCACGTGTAGAGCGAGGCTGATCTCGGTGGTTCCGGCTGCCTACACCAGCCTCGACCGCGGCGCCCGAGTTACGGCCTTCCTGTCGGTTACGACGCCTTTGGGAAGGATGGTGGGACGGGGACTCGTCTATGCCACCACCACCGTTTGATTCCGAACCTAGAAAACGAAGAGACGTTATGAGTGAAGTACTACAGATCACATGTGCGACGTACCAGAAGAACGTGCATGTCTGCGTCTATCATGTCTGCGTCTATCATGTCTGCGTCTATCAGTCCTGGAGCGCGTGTCATCATCGTCTGTTGCGTCCTCGTCATTGGAGTCTTTCTCATCACTAGATTTTTCCTCCTCGCTAGATTTTTCCTCTTCGCTAGATTTTTCCTCCTCGCTAAGTTTTTCCTCCTCATTAAGTTTTTCCTCCTCGCTAAGTTTTTCCTCGTCACTAGATTTTTCCTCTTCATCACGGAGCTGGTCGTCGAGTGCCTCATCGCCACGGACTGCCTCGTTTGCGGCTTCTTCGTGTAGGGATTCTTCGTCAGACGAGGGGGGGAGAACGATGCCATTGATTCCTGTAGTGACATTCACCATACGATCGACTCATCAACAATGCAATTTAAACTTACTCATCGCTTCTTGCATACTTCTCAGTTGGTCGGAATCCAATGGAGGTGGGTCGCTCCAGGGGCTGCTCTGACGCATCCATCTACTAGCATCCCCACTGACACGGTGAGACGACCTTGATCGCGTGGAGGAGAGAGTTACAACGACTTACTCGCGATCACCCTGCGGGGTCGTTTGTTTGTACCCAAAGCGGGAAGATGGGGTTGCTACTTGAAACGTTGGATTGGCTGCCCTCTCGTTTTGTAGTCTTATCGACTCCTGCAAGTAAATTCTCAGAACGGCAAGTAACGTTGATACCGAACTGAAACTCACCACGTGAGCTGTACGGACATCGTTCCTCCCCGGTTTTGTGCCACCAAGTTGACGTCGCTTGCGCATGACAGCCTGAGGCGCCATCGGGTTGACCGGCTCAGTGGACGGGACCTGAACGTTGCCTTCTTGCCGCAAACGTTTGGCAGCGTGAGTAGTAATGGCATTGCCGCATTTTTCCAGTTGCTGGATGGCCCCACCTTTACCCGCCCCAGTTCTTTTCAGGCGTGATGGGTCCGTGAGATCAGGAAGCCCCTGCGAATTAGTACCTGGCGCAGCCTTCCGTTTTACCATGCTGAGTGAGAAAAAAATTGGACTTCCGTTTTAAAGAACCAGCTTACATAACACTCACGTGACAAATGTCGTATGATCTGATTCTTGGGGTATCAAACAAAATCGAACTTACTCGTATAGATCGTTTACTTAGAATACGGGAGCACATCCCTCTTGGATGCGGCCCGCTTGGACGAGCGAAGAACCATGCGATTAATAGGCTGAAATTTACATTGGATGGGGTTAAAGGGTATCGCCGACTCAGATTCTTTTACATGACTCACGTGACAGATGAGTCTATCGCTACGAGGTATACGAGGTATAGTGGTGCATCAGCAAATCACCCATTTATAGCCAGCACTACAGCCTTGCAGGCAGTTACAGAGTGGTACAGAGTGAAATTTGAGTGACAAAAAGCTAGCAATCAATAAAATATTGCTTTTTAAAGCACATTTATAGTCCTGTACAGAGGGGGGACCTTCTTGTAACTCTGTGACACTGTAGCTAGTCACACAGCCTTGTCCAACTCTTTTGTGATTTGCTGATGTGTACAAGTACATACTTACAGAACTGCGACACAGCAAGAAAACAAAGCAGAAAAAGACGTATGATTTTGGCTACACTTGAACACTATGATTAGATTACTTAATACCGTATCAAACAAAATCGAACTTACTTTATAGATCATCATCATCTACTTGGATTGCGGGAGCACATCCCTCTCGGATGCGGCTCGCTTGGACGAGCGAAGAACCAAGCGATTAATAGGCGGAAATTCGTCATCGGATGGGGTTAAGGGGCGCTTTGAAATATTGTCACGCCATCTGCTATAGCGGGATTTCGCGATCCCTATCGTCGATTCTTTGAGAGCGTCAAGAACTTCGTCCCAGTCGAACAGTTGTTTCAGTACAGGCCATTCCCGAATTGCTCTGAACCAATTCTCCACCTCCTGGTCTTCCATGGACATGCCGGTTTGTGTGGTGGAAGAACTCGGGAGTCTGCCCGATCCAGACAAGGGAACAATACTTTCAGCGTACGTTGAAACAAGAGTTCTCACTTCCAGCATCATTTTCTCAACTAGCTTATCAACCGCTACGGTTGATCGGTGGGGGTGGAGGGTCTGTATGTCAAAAAATGAGCGACTATTTAAAGTAACGCAGAAAGGACCTACCGCTTCAGCGTATACATCACTATCATAGTTATCAAGGTCGATCAGCTTGTTCGTCTTCGAATCCCGGAGCCAAAGTGCGACGACAACAGACTCGACGTCAAGCAACGTGACGCCATCATGGGTGGCTGATAGAGGGTTATCGGGGATGGAAACAGGTAGCCAGCGTGACACCTTTCTTGGCGGCGATGTGTCGGCATGGGCTTTTGCGATCGGCGACGTGACAAGCGGGAGTGAGTGATGAACTTCAGTGATATTGACCATGATCACGGCGAGCGCATCAGGATGATCCTCGATAAGACTCTTCAATTTCTCTTTCGCATGGGCTTCTGTCTCCGAAAACGCACACTCGACGAAAAGGAATTGACGGGGGATCTGTAGGTAGGGATCTCGTCCTCCAGTAGCAGATATGGTGAGATGAATGTCTGGGATGAAGTTGCCGTTCTGCCCTTCGACGATCGTATTGCGATGATATCTGATCGCAACCTTGTATTTTCCGTATCGCAGGGGGATAGAGGATACGGAAGCGTTGAGCATGAAGCCGATGTGTCCAAGTGGCGCCTCATGGACTCCGCTTGGCATTGTGACAACAAGTTTCTCCAGTTTACGGAAATAAGCGAGCCTGCTGGATGCGGTATCATAGGTCAGATCTGCTGATAATCTGTTACTAATGTACGACGTACATCGTGGTCCATTCAAATTCATCCTCTATCTTTTGGTCGATATACGCATATTCTCCCGTACTAATCCCTTCCAATGACATCTGCCATAGCGACACAATTGTCTGTGCATGAGTAAATAACTTGGCTGATTTAGAAGAATACCAGATTTGCACGCAATATTGTAGCCTGGGGCCCATAGGCATTGAAGGTCCTTGATAATGTTGTCACACTTCGCTGATGCATGTGAATGATGCGACAAAGGCGACGCCAGCGACAATGTTAATATCGACCTAGCCTACAGCGTAGTTGATATGCCTACCTGAATCTAGCTCTTTATCGTCCTCCAGGCTGTGGGTCTTTGAGTTGCTTGGTGGAGAACTTGATTTGACTCGTGGATTACTGTTGGTGAGAGCATATGCTTCTGGTGCAGGTGGTATGGCACCGCCATTGAGATTCCGGTGAGTGTCTGAAAGAAGTGGGTTTGATTTACAGGCCCTTTGTGTTGCTATTGAGGTATGACATTGATGATCATGACCAGGGCGATGCTTTGTAGCTTGAGGATGAGGCGAAGGTGATTTGGAATTCAGGCGCCTAGTACCCGGAGAATGGTAACGTTCTCGGGAAGCGCCCAGGCCATTGTGGGACCAGTGGGCAATGGAGTTGGTCGTATCAGAGAATGAGTGATAAGGCACTGGTGGCATGACTCCAGTATGGATGAGTTGTATCAGAAAGTAGTTCCACTGTGCAAGACCACCCAGTGTCCCCAGGAATATTACAAATCAAACCATATATACACTACAATGTAGTAACTATAGTAACTAACTAGTGTATGGTCGTAAGTTCTGTCAATGGGTAAGTGATGTATGTACGTACCCAACTTTCAGGCCGCATGCAATGCAAAAAATAACTCTTTGTCGAAAAAGTGGTTGAGGTAGAAAGAGTTGCAATAGTGTGATGAGGTCTGAGCAGTGAGACGTGGATTGGCCTTTGGGCCGAACCTTGGAACGACTGGAGCTAATGCTCGCACCTGAGAGAGTGGAACGACATCGCCGATTGGTATCAGGCTGGAGGTTCTCTGGACTCGCTTTAGAATACGCATCCCTGTGATTTCATCAATGTCCTTGTTACGTTCCCGGACAACATCGAGTCTTGCAACATAGACAAGAAATTGATTACTCCACCAGACGCCTTCCGAACCTCTCGGAGGAACCGGCCGGAAAATGAGTTGTATTTCGCACACTATATGACCTGTATCAATAGTCCCATTATGATGTGAATAATCACTTAGATGAACAAGAAGTTGTACTTACCTTTGAGGCCACTGGAGGGCCACATTGCACCATCATCAATGCTGATGAATGCCATATCATGCCGTCCCTTCGGCCACCCCTTTACGGGAGATGAAGGCGAGGCAACTAATGTTTGCGCAGGGAGAATACTGGTTGAATCGTGGTACTGCTTTTGTTGTTCACGAACTTTGTGCCAAATTTGTAGCCGGCGGAAGGGCAGAGGGTCGTCAGAGGAGTAGGGCCTTCTACCTCCGACTTTGAGTGCCTGCCCATCCTGGTTACGATAAACAAAGTGTACAAGTGCTGCACGGAGGTCTGGTAGATTGTATGTGTTGGCGACGGCGTCGATTTCCATGCTGCATACCGGGTTAAATCCAACGTGGAAGGCTACCGACCCAGAGACGAATGTCCGGGGAGGAAAGGCTGTAGAGCGTTCAGCAGAGCAAACAAAGTAGTCAACCAAAGGACGTCGGGAGGGCAGGGGCAACGACTCATTGGATAATTCCACATCCGTAACTTTGTCTTCCTCTTCCCAGTCCTCCCTACTGTCCAGATACATTCTTGTCAAATCCATGTCCGCCTGGTGGCCGCTATCGTCGATATCCGGGTCCAGGTCCATTTGAGCCAATGCCTGCTGGTTTTTTTCATCCTCCGTTTCTCGAATGCATAGTGCGAGGGAGAATGTGCGACACTTTTCTTGTCGATCGAGATACCGACAGATCTGTGACTCAAAATCGTTATTATTTGTAGCGCTTGCGGGAATCTTCACGACGTCGATATGAGCTCTTTCAGTTGTGTCTGCAGTCCAGTTAATTGGAGGGCCGATGAGCAGAATGCTGCGAGCAACATTTTGCATGACCTCGAGCTTCGGAATTCTCCAGTGCTCGATGATATTGCCTTTCTCCCCCCGGCGGGCATTGGCATCTGTGATGCTTTGCTTGTAGAAATGGAACTCCTGGAGGGCAGTGGATATTTTGCGACACTGGTTGTCGTCGATGACAGGCGATTGTGAAAGATACCGAAACTCTAGAAGAGAGCGAAGCGCCCGAACAACACCCCTCGGCGCAGCTTCGGCAATCACGGCAATCATATACCGTTGAAGGTCCCGAGACGTTCTTCCAGTCACTTGCTTTAGCTTTGTAATCCCAGAGCTGAAGTGTCGATGGTTGGTAATAGGTTGGAGGATAGAAAAGCGAAAATCTATTTCTTTTGAACCGATGGCATGAATGCACCACTTGGTATCGTGGTCATAAAAGAACCGATGGAATATGTGTAAGACTTCGGGTGGAAGGAAGTAGATAGGATTGGACAACGACCAATCTCTCCAGAAGGGCAACTCGACACCGTTAAGACGGTATCTTTCACAAGCTCGGAAATATGCTTGTAGATCATTGGGGTCCACACCAATTGAGTTAATCTGATCGAGAGTAATATCTCCACTTCGGAGATCGTGAGGCTCGGAATCACCGAATTGGGTGTAATCGGCAAGCGTGATTGCTGAAGTCATCCCCCGGACGCATGCGATTAAAGATGCCTCAGGTGTGTCGACAATGCAACTGGCGAGGGGGGTGTAACAGTAGCGATTATTTCCACAAGGATCAGATAGCATAACTCCTATGGAAGCCGCTTGTTTAAGTGGTGCAACGACGATGTCGAGGGCTTCGTGGTACAGTCGGTCTGATAGAACTCCCTTCATGCATTGATCGTTGTGAATGAATTCTACGATGGGAAGGAATGCTACTGGGATGAATGCGTTCAAGGAAGCTTTACTTCGAACATCGGCATGGATGTTGGCCAACGACATAAGGAGCGGATGGGAAACTTTGCCGCCGCACTGGCCATCAGGAAATTGGGGAGATGATGATATATCCAGATACAAATTGCAATTGAATCCCAGCAGGATACATAAAGGACAATAGTTGATCAGCAATTGTAAGCTCATCCTCATTCTGAACATAGAATGACACTGAAATGCCTTTGTATGCCTTGATGATGGTATCCAGATCAGCCATGGGGGACATGGTAGATATTGATCATTAAATTATAATCTACCTTATTAATGTCAATCTATTGATCAAAACATGTATTTGTGATAATATTAGGTTAGACCCTGATTAACAATTATAATCCAAACATCATCAAGAGCCTGTAGTGACAATAGAATGCCTAGAGGATATCTGGCTGACAATCCTAAAATCAGCCTGGAAGGACATGGCAGAAATTGATCATTAAATTGCAATCTACCTTATTAATGTCAATCTATTGATCAGAACATGTATTTGTGATAATATTAGGTCAGACCCTGATTAACAATTATAATAAAAACATCATCAAGAGCCTGTAGTGATAATAGAATGCCTAGAGGATATCTGGCTGACAATCCTAAAATCAGCCATGGGGGACATGGTAGATATTGATAATCAAGATGCAATTTACCTTCTCAATGACAATCTATTGATCAGAACATATCTGTGTGATCATTGATGATACTTCCAGATATTGTTTATAGTTAAATACCATTATGACAGAATTAGATACAATATGGTCAATGAATACAAGACAATCTAGAATATCTTCCATGAAGGGTATAACCTACCATTGATTAGCAGTTGTTGCCTCTTGATGATAACATCATGATCAACCATGGAGGACATGGCAGCTTTTTATCACTTGTTGACAAAATACATGATTGAATACAGTCTATGTATCAGAATATATCTTTCTGAGATAATCAGATAAAATATGTGCAATAATGGTTTTTAATGACAATACTGTAATAGCCTCTGTAATATGATGTTGGATATGACAGCCAGCCACCCAACTTGCAATCTTAAATCACACCTTTTTGACAGTCACTTTCTGACAATAGGTAACTCTTCACATTACATTCATTTATCATGGTTGTATCAGGATTTATCTTTATGATAATTTACTCACAAGTGTTGCACAATGATGATGGCATACCATGACAGCCCTCCCTATAGCAAATCTTACCTACTGTGGTGCCTATCACTGATTTGCTTCGAACACTGTGCATAGTGTAGCAACATCTTGGAAGTTGGGAGGGTTTCAAGCTCATGTCCCGTCTTGCATTCGGACTGGTGGTTTCAGCCAGACGGATTGGACGAGGAGCATTCTCGTCCGCTGGTCCGAATGCCACTATTAGTAGCAAGCACCGGAGACAAAGAAGCCCCTAGCGACTACCTACAAGAACACCAGAGTCAAGACAGTTCACAGTGGACATATCAGTATTTTGTACCATTTGGAAAGTGCCTGGGCAGAGTCTTTGCGAAGTGTAGATGCGGAGTTACAAGATTCCGTATAACAAATCAATGAAATGTAGATGAAAAGCAATTCAATCAGCATGAAGTTCCAACTCTCTTCTGATTATCTCTCTGACGTGTCTGATTCCTCCCGCTTCCCGTTTAACTCTGCAAGGACTTCGGGTAAGCAATTGTTCTGCACTATCCAGACGCGCCTTGGATCCAGGGCTCATTCTGCCTGACCGAGTTTCTGGATCTGGTCTTGGGTGAGCTTACTGCCTGTGACTTTGACCGGGGTGGAGGTCAATGATTTGAGGCGGACACGATCATATAGGGCCTGGCGACGAGAAGTGACCGGAGTCGGCGGTGCAGTCTGGGCATCGGATCCACGCTGGTGGACGGGTGTCATAGGAAGTGCGTCGAAAGCTACCGAAAACGACCAAAGGTCAGCCGACAGCGGCATGCATGTACCACAAAGCGTCTTTTACCTGTCTGAGGGAAAGGTTAGGTCGAATGGAAACAATATAATGAAATGGACGTACTGCTTCAGCTCAGCTTCCAACTTCGACGCGGTTAAATCCATGTCGTCCAGCTTC
>JBBPOK010000703.1:0-14804 GCA_038091415.1 Leccinum variicolor | reverse complement strand
CTCGTACACGTCCTTCGCCACCTTTGGTGCGTCGTTGTCCATTATCGACCACATCGTCCCAATCACACTACCATACCCGGCAAGAAGCATCCCAGCTGCAAGATGAACAGATTCTTCCGACAACGATTCGTCTCCTTGCGCAGTCTGACAGGCAGAAAGGAATGCGAGTCCACCTTTGGGGCGGGATAATTGCATAATGTCCGAGAGCTTCAAGCGATGATGGTGGGCGAGGCATAGCCCGCTGTCGAGCGGTTTCTCGGGATCCTGTATTCCGTGACATGCAAAATGGACCCAGTCGGTATTCTTCAACTTCTCCGTGACGTCCTCGACAGTGCCATCAGAATTCTGGAGGGCTACCAAAGGGGATTTCTCGCATAATTCACTGATGGAATCGATCTCGTGCTTCACCGAAAACAGTGGATTGAGTCCGTCTGTCGGTGGCTGAGGGACGGCAAGTAGGCGAAGTTTAGAAGAAGGGTTATGCAAGCTATTCTGAGGCGACGACGCGAGTGAAGTCAAAGTGGGCAAATAGGAAGATATGACGAAATCAGAAAGTTTTGTGCCCGGCTCGGATGTGTGATAAAGGCCGGCAGCGTGTATGGGTAAAGAGGAAAAGGGACCAGTCGGACACCAGAAGATACGGGTCATTTGATCAGTGCCAGATGGTGGACTCTAATCTGGAGTGAGAATAGGTCGACATTGAGAGTTATATCAACGACTTACCGAAAAGCCGAGTGCCTGAAGAACGGGGTTCGCAGCCTCATTCCAAAGGAGTGCCAGAATGAGCTGGTACAATTCGTTCGGAGTATATTCTTCGAATCGTTGTGAATGTGCCAGTTTCGCTGCCCGGTCACGACCATCAGCGGAATCTCCATCCACCAACAACCTATCGAGAAAGTTGTTTGAGAGGTCTATGTCTTGAGAGTGGATGAGTTTGCTGAGGGCATCGCGGGAGAAAACAAGACAATGGCGCTCAAGTATCGCGCGGAGCACTCTTCGCAAGACGTCCATATCTTGATAGCGAATTTTAGGTAAGGGGACATGAATGACACTCTCCAAATCCGCCATGGTAACGATCAGTGCATCACATCTTTCTTTGCTGGCTGTGAGGTAAACGACTGGTCCAGAGTTTGCCAAGGCAGAAAGCTGCTTGATCTTCTTCGAAAGCAAGAATCGGTCAAAACCTGGCAAGGACCGTATCTGAAGGAGGAGATTCTCCCGTCCAAGTGCGAGATCATGATGTCTTTGGATGTTTTTCTCGAGCAATCGATTGTCAGCGACTGAAATATGAGCTGGCTGGCAGAATATGGTAGTGTCCCGAATGCTACTGGCATGTTCTAGTTCCTGCGAGATTTGCCGGAACTGACAAGCAAGGGCAGGATGGTCGTGAGCCAGGTCATCAACTGGAGTGCGAAGCTGCAGGAACTGAGTCCAGACAATGGAACGACCTTGCTCGAGCCACTCGACAGCCAGTTCAGCATCACCAACTGCAAGAGCGGCGGCAACTGAGTCACGCGTGACATGAGCTGCTTCAATGAGTAGACGATGACGCTCGGTGACTGGGAGCCCGAGCCATGCTAATTGTGGGAGAAGGTCAAGAGAAGAAGCACATGCATCAAGGAGAGCAGTGGTATTTCCTTGAAGTTGTGCACAGGAAATCCAGCCGCGAGAGGCACAAACGCGGGCGGAAGCAGGACCGATGGAAGCACGAGTGGCAATTGAAAAATTGAAAGCAGCAGCAGAGAGATCGGAATAATCATGAGAGTGCGTAAAACGGATCTTGAATGCCTGCCCAAGGCCAATAAAGAAGGTTGGTTTGTCGGGATGGCCATCTGGAGTGAGGTTTATTGCCTGCTCGATCATGGAAATGGACTCAATAAAGTCTGCATGGTCATTGAGACGCTCAAAGCGACGAGATAACGAGTTCGCGAGGTTGTTCAACCGCCCTGGCTTGCCTGTATGGCCATCGGGCGTCAGACTGATAGCCTGCTCTTTCGTCGAGATGGACCTGTTTAAATCCGCGAGGTCCCCGAGATGCTGAAAGCGACTCAATAATGACTTCCCAAGGTTGTTCAACCAATTTGGCTTGTCCGGATGGCCGTCGGGTGTCAGACAGATAGCTTCCTCAAACATCGACATGGACCTGTTTAGATCCGCGAGGTCCCCGATACGCTCAAAGCGACGACATAATGAGCTCCCGAGGTTGTTCAACCATCTTGGCTTGTCTGGATGGCCGTCGGGTGTCAGACAGATAGCCTGCTCTTTCGTCGAGATGGACCTGTTTAGATCTGCAAGGTCCCCGAGACGCTCAAAGCGACGAAATAATGAGTTCCCGAGGTTGTTCAACCAACGTGGCTTGTCTGGATGGCCGTCGGGTGACAAACAGACAGCCTTCTCCTTCATTGAGATGGACCTGTTTAGATCTGCGAGGTCCCCGAGACGCATAAAGCGACTCAATAATGAGTTCCCAAGGTTGTTCAAGCAAGTCGGCTTGTCTGGATGGCTGTCGGGTGACAGACAGACAGCCTCCTCTTCCGTCGAGATGGACCTGTTTAAATCCGCGAGGTCCCCAAGACGCTCAAAGCGACTCAATAATGAGTTCCCGAGGTTGTTCAAGCAACCAGGCTTGCCTAGATGGCCATCGGGTGTCAGACGGACGGCCTTCTCTTCCGTCGAGATTGACCTGTTTAGATCCGTGAGATCCCCGAGACGCTCAAAGCGACGACATAATGAATGCCCGAGGTTGTTCAAGAAAGCCAGTTTATCTCGATGGCCGTCGGGTGTCAGACAGACAGCCTCCACTCTCATCGAGATCGACCTGTTTAGATCCGCGAGGTCCCCGAGACGCTCAAAGCGACGAAATAATGAGTTCCCAAGGTTGTTGAAGCAAGCCGGCTTGTCTGGATGGCCGTCGGGTGTCAGACAGAGAGTCTCCTGATTCACCGAGATGGACCTGCTTAGATCCGCGAGGTCCCCGACACGTTGAAAGCGACGACATAACGAGTCCCCGAGGTTGTTCAATCGACCTGGCTTCTCTGGATGGCCGTCGGGTGTCAGATTCACAACCTCTTCTGCCGTCGAGATGGACCTGTTTAGATCCGCGAGGTCCCCGAGAAGCTCAAAGCGCCGACATAATGAGTTCGCGAGGTTGTTCAAGTAACCAGGCTTGTCTGGATGGCCGTCGGGTGACAGACAGACAGCCCCCTCAAACATTGAGATAGACCTGTCTCGATCCGCGAGGTTCCCGAGGTGCTCAAAGCGACGAAATAACGAGTTCCCAAGGTTGTTCAGCAATGACGGCATGTTCATGTTAGGATGGTCAGGATTACTATAACCTCGCCAAAGATCCACGGCAGACTCGAGCATCCGAATTGCCTCGTGTATATCAGCAAGCACGTTATTACGTGCGAACCGGTCAGATAACAACACCCCAAGGCCAAACATGAGCGTAGGCCGGCCAGGATTCCGGTATGACATGTTCTGTACCAGGTTCCGCGCCTTCTGTATGAGATCGTCGCCATCTGCTTGCTCCGCCGCTGACGATCCACTGTCTCCTGCCGCCACCAATACTACAGCCTTGACCATATGCAATGCGAACAGCCCTGCTTGGTGTGCATAACTTTGTGCTGCCGAGACCTCTATCACCCTTGTCAGTAAATCGTTTGCTTCTTCCCTGTCGAACTCGAACCCTCGCCTCTGGCAGCGCGCAAGTAGCACAAGACCTAGTTCCAGTACTGTTGTGCAATGATCCGGATGATTTGTGCTCCGAAGTCGTAGAGCATCGCGATACAATCCAATTGGCACATCTAGGTCAAGGTACCGATTGTTGGCCTGGCAGTCGATGAACTTGGCATTGGCCAAATTAAACAGAACGGCTGAGCGATTAGGGTCATCTATCGGGCAAATCTCCAGAACACGCTGGAAATCCTCGATGGCTCTGTCTAGATCTGTTTGGTCCTGCCGCTTGCGGTAACGGAGGAGAGCAAGATGTCCCTCGTCAGTCAGTTGTTCCAGAGCGTTCATTTCGCGTGACTCCGGTAGCTGTTGCCATCAATTCAGAAATGACTACAATGTCATGAGAATTTTACTTACGTCGAGTTTATGACATGATTCATTCGTGCCACAAATGCGTCGCTCCGTGATGATGCGAAGGGACGAACACGACGGTAATGTATCATCCTTCTGCGCTGTAAAGTCGGTAACTACTAGGGGATGTCAAAGAGTGTGTTGTAGACAAACTTTGGAGTTGCTCACACTGAAGGTGTTCATGCTGATGATGGAACACTTTTCCTACAGTACTCTTGAATCGACCGAGCAATTCTCCGTTTCCTAGCCTCGGTCCAAGCTCGAACGATGCGTAGACACTGAACGAAATAACAAATGATTGATTTGATGGCCTTTGGCAGCTATTGAATGAAAGGAGCAAAGATTCGGCAAGGGATTACGCACAAGAAGATTTCTTCATCCCATTCTACGTCGTCCTTCGCTGTCGACACGGGTTTGTTGGATGTTTGTATGGTCCTTCCATCGACTTCCACGATGACATGAAATCCTGCTGGCATGCGACGGAGGCCGGATGCAACATTCGTGGCACGTATAACTGAACAGGTGTGTTTGCGATGTCTCCAGTATTCCAGCGCGAAATTGTTACGCACGTGTTACAAAGACATGTTCGCATTTATTGGTAGTTGATGAATGCGAATCCGAGTCGCGCAATGGCTGTTGTCCTTGAGGTGGTGGTTGGAGGAGAAAAGGCGGGCTCAGAGAGGATTGTTTATCTTGATTCATGAGTGGGAATTGAACACTGGTGGGCAGGTTCTGAGTGACGAGCAGATTTATATCGCAGACGGCCAGTTGCGATAGAGTTGCCTTTGGAACCAATCATCAGTAATCATGTCCAGCCTTTCGCTGTCTATTGTCAGGGGTTATTTGTCGTTATTTGTGTATGGTATGCTCGTCCGAGTTGCAATTTCAAGCTGATCCTCCCACAAACTCGCGATCGCGCGAGCGTTCATCTGTGTCGCAATGTGAGATGGCAATGGCGGCACCTCAGAGCTAGACGATGACTCTGGTCGTGGTTACGCTCGTCGTATCAAGCAAAACAAAACGATATGCAACAGCAATATTGAAAGCAAAACCGATGAGCACTCGGAAGACGAAAATCTAGATTACAAAAGCATCGTACGCTTGATGTACTCCCTGGTCACGACGAGGATGAGGAGGACGAAAATGTGTTTTGGACTGGTCGAGGTGGTTCGTCTCAGAGAAGCCGAAGAAAAAGGCGACATAGGCGGATGCGACTGAGGATTGCTCGCCGTCCCCTGCTCCGCTATCGTTCAAAGGCCTCCGTATCCCCTCCGCCGTCGAGGAGGCAACCGTCGATGGTTTTTGTGCCCGTGACACCTTGGACATTTCCGAATGTCCAGAACCTTCCATGCCGTCAAACTGGGGCCCGCTGCTACTTTTTGCGTCTCGAAGAAGTGGAGTCTGCAACGATGACCCAGATACTCGAACTCGCGTCTGCTTCGGTAGCAGCGACGGAGGAAAGGGATCTAGTAGAGGCGTTGCGTGCATAGTCATCACACCCATTGCCACGGACCCGGACCCGAGCAATTCAAGTTCTCCGCTCCGTAAAGATTCGGTCACGATCCGAAGAACCACCGCCTCCGTCTCTCCTCGATTATGCCGCCTTCAAGTACATCTACGACGACAGCGATCCGACATCTATCTTGGAAACTTGATCTCGTTGGCACACGCCAGCCACACGAACTTATCAGTAAGAAATCAACTGAGATTCCAAAAGTAAAATCCGATTAACCGGGACGCAGATTCCACAGGGTATCCCACTCTTTGATTTATACTTACTGTCAGTCCATCACCTAGCCTGTCGCGCTGACACGCGTGAACGTGTTTGTAGGAATCAGACCGCCAGGTTATCACTGCGGGGAGGATCCGCCGCCTGGGTTCTGCCTCTTTAACAACGTCGCCGTTGGCGCTGCACACGCTACGTCCAATTCATGTACGCGGGCACACCGCTGGTGACACGCACTCCCCCACCTTGCATACCCTCACAAGTCTGGCCGTCCCCTTACTTATGATACGTGCATGTGCACGCTTGCATGCCCAGATGCCATCGTCATTCCCTGGCTGGCCCGTTATCCTTGCTTATCCAGATTCCACGACATCATGCACTGGCAGCGACTGCTGTGCGCTTTCATTCCGCTGAGAGCGCAGAACAGTCGCTGTACGTCGCGGTCTCTCCCTTGCCCTCGATCGTCCTCGTCTTCACCCTCATCAAGTCGCTTTGACTCACTCGTCACCATCTCTTGCTCGTCGTCACAATCACTGTGTGCTTTTTTTCTTGAACTATGACCTAGTAGCTACATTTTGTCTATATACACCCACCATAAACATTCCCCTGCGCACACGCCCTCGTCGATACTACTTATTATCGTTGTTTTATCGGTACCATGATACAGAATGACGGCAGCGCAGCCGCTCGTTCTTAGGAGTATCAGATACCCGCTCTTTTGAACAGAGGTGATTCCGACGATGGACCAAGGACAGTGCCGGGCATTGGCGACGACCTGACGTGGCGCGAAGAGCAAACAGAAATCGAACGTCGGAGGACTATGCTCGTCAGAGTACGCATCCGAAATGTCAGTTACTTGAATTGAATGCACAAGCTAGGTGATGCTGTGAGGTAGTACGCTTATAATAAGATTGCTACGTATATAAACATGTTCGTTCGGTAAACTAGTTCGTAACAAGTAAAGAGTAGCATGGGGTGAAAAAAGTCATGCTAAAACAGTCGTTTTCGACCAAGGGTCATCTACCAAAGTGAATGAAAGGAACCCAAGAACTGAAGGGAGCACCAGAGTCCCGAAGTTTCTGGACGGCCCAGTGCAATGCCACTGCCGCCTCCGTGCTGTCTGGAGCCCGACTGGCATCTCGAAACAGGTACTCGTACACGTCCTTCGCCACCTTTGGTGCGTCGTTGTCCATTATCGACCACATCGTCCCAATCACACTACCATACCCGGCAAGAAGCATCCCAGCTGCAAGATGAACAGATTCTTCCGACAACGACTCGTCTCCTTGCGCAGTCTGACAGGCAGAAAGGAATGCGAGTCCACCTTTCGGGCGGGATAATTGCATGATGTCCGAGAGCTTCAAGCGATGATGGTGGGCGAGGCATAGCCCGCTATCGAGCGGTTTCTCGGGATCCTGTACTCCGTGACATGCAAAATGGACCCAGTCGGTATTCTTCAACTTCTCCGTGACGTCCTCGACAGTGCCATCAGAGTTCTGGAGGGTTACCAGAGGGGATTTCTCGCATAATTCTCTGATGGAATCGATCTCGTGCTTGACCGAAAACAGTGAATTGAGTCCGTCTGTCGGTGGCTGAGGGACGGCAAGCAGGCGAAGTTTGGAAGAAGGGTCATGCAAGCTATTCTGAGGTGACGATGCGAGCGAAGTCAAAGTCGGCAAATAAGAAGATATAACGAAATCAGAAAGTTTTGTGCCCGGCTCGGCTGTGTGATAAAGGCCGGCAGCGTGTATGGGTAGAAAGGAAAAAGGACCAGTCGGACACCAGAAGATACGGGTCATTTGATCAGTGCTAGATGGTGGACTCTAATCTGGAGTCAGAATAGATCGACATTGAGCCTATTTATATCAACGACTTACCGAAAAGACGAGTGCCTGAAGAACTGGGTTTACAACATACTTCCAAAGGAGTGACAGAATGAACTGGTACAACTCATTCGGCGTATATTCTTTGAATCGCTGTGAATTTGCCAGTTTCGCTGCCCGGTCACTACCATCAGCAAAATCTTCATCCAGCAACAAATCCAGAATGTTTTGCGAGAGGTCTGTATCTTCACAAGGGATGAGTTCGTGGAGAGCATCGCGGGAGAAAACAAGACGATCCCGCTTGAGCAGCTCGCGAAGCATTATTCGCAGGGCTTCCATATGACCATAGCAAATTTCAGGGAGGGGTACATGGATGACATTCTCCAAGTCTGCCATAACGATCAGTGCATCGCATCTTTTTGTGCTTGCTGTAAGGTAAACAACTGGTCCGGAGATTGCCAAAGCAGAAAGTTGCATGATCGTCTTCGAAAGCAAGAATCGGTCGAAACCCGACAAGGACCGTATCTGAAGGAGGAGATTCTCCCGTCGAAGTGCAAGATCATGATGTCTTTGGATGTCCTTCTCTAGCAATCGAGTGTCAGCGACTGAAATATATGCTGGCTGGCAGAATGTGGCATTGTCGCGAACACTAGCATGTTCTAGTTCCTGCGAGATTTGCCGGAACTGACACGCAAGGGCAGGATGGTCCTGAGCCAGGTCATCAACTGGAGTGCGAAGCTGCAGGAACTGAGTCCAGACAATTGAACGACCTTGCTCGAGCCACTCGACAGCTAGTTCAGGATCACCAGCTTCAAGAGCGGCGGCCACTGAGTCGCGTGTCAGATGCGCTGCTTCAACGAGTAGACGATGACGCTCGGTGACTGGAAGTCCGAGCCATGCTAACTGTGGGAGAAGGTCGAAAGAAGAAGCACATGCATCAAGGAGAGCAGTGGTATTGCCTTGAAGTTGCGCACAGGAAATCCAGCCGCGAGCAGCGTGAAAGCGGACCGAAGCAGGACCGATGGAAGCACGAGCGGCAATGGAAAAATTGAAAGTAGCAGCAGAGAGATCGGAATAATCATGAGAGTGCGTAAAACGGATCTTGAATGCCTGCCCAAGGCCAATAAAGAAGGTTGGTTTGTCGGGATGGCCATCGGGAGTGAAGTTTATTGCCTGCTCCATCATGGAAATGGACTTGACAATGTCTGCACGGTCCCCGAGCAGCTGAAAGCGACCAGATAATGAGTTCCCGAGGTTGCTCAACCGACCAGGCTTGTCTGGATGGCCGTCAGGTGTTAGACAGACAGTCTCCTCCAACATCGAGATCGACCTGTTTAGATCCGCGAGGTCCCCGAGACGCTTAAAGCGAAGAGATAATGAGGTCCCAAGGTTGTTCAAGCAAGCCGGCTTGTCTTGAAAGCCATCAGGTGTCAGACGGACAGCCTCCTCTGCCGTCCAGATCGACCTGTGTAGATCCGTGAGGTTCCCAAGGCGCTGAAAGCGACCAGATAATGAGGTCCCGAGGGTGTTTAACCGTCTTGGCTTGTCTGGATGGCCGTCGGGTGTCAGACAGACGGCCTCCTCAAACGTCGAAATGGACCTGTTGAGATCCATGCGGTCCCCGAGACGCTCAAAGCGACGAAATAATGAGGTCGCGAGGTTGCTCAAGCAAACCGGCTTATATGGATGGCCGTCGGGTGACAGACAGACAGCCTCCTCTGTCAACGAGATGGACCTGTTGAGATCCGCGAGGTCCCCGAGACGCTCAAAGCGAAGAAGTAATGAGTTCCCAAGGTTGCTCAAGAAAACCGGCATTTCTGGATGGCCGTCGGGTATCAGACGGACAGCCTCCTCTTTCAGCGATATGGACCTGTTTAGATTCGCGAGGTCCCCAAGACGCGCAAAGCAACTGAATAATGAGTTCCCGAGGTTGTTCAACAAACTTGGCTTGTCTGGATGGCCGTCGGGTAACAGACAGACAGCCTCCTCAAATATCGAGATCGACCTCTTTATATCCGCGAGGTCCCCGAGACTCTCAAAGCGACTCCATAACGAGTCCCCGAGGTTGTTCAACCGATTTGGCTTGTCTGGATGGTCGTCGGGTGTCAGACAGACAACCTGCTCTATCACTGAGATGGACCTGTTTAGATCCGCGAGGTCCCCAAGACGCCGAAAGCGACGATATAATGAGTTCCCGAGGTTGTTCAAAAAACTTGGCTTGTCTGGATGGCCGTCGAGTGTTAGATAGACAGCCTCCTGATTCGTCGAGATCGACCTGTTTATATCTGCGAGGTCCCCGAGACGCTGAAAGCGACTCGATAATGACTTCCCGAGGTTGTTCAAGCAAGCCGGCTTGTGTGGATGGCCGTTGGGTGTCAGACAGACAGCCTCCTCAAACATCGAGATGGACCTCTCTAGATCCGCGAGGTCCCCGAGACGCTGAAAGCGACGAAATAATGACTTCCCGAGGTTGTTCAAGCAAGCCGGCTTGTGTGGATGGCCGTTGGGTGTCAGACAGACAGCCTCCTCAAACATCGAGATGGACCTCTCTAGATCCGCGAGGTTCCCGAGACACTCAAAGCGACGAATTAATGAGTTTCCCAGGTTGTTCAACCGAGCTGCCTTGTCTGGATGGCCGTCAGGTGTCAGACACCAAGCCTGCTCTTTTGTCGAGATGGACCTGTCCACATCCGCGAGGTTCCCGAGGCGCTCAAAGCGTCTCAATAACGAGATCCCCAGCTCATTCAGCAGGGACGGCATGTCCATGTTCGGATGATCTGGGTGACTATAGCCTCGCGAAAGATCCACGGCAGAATCCAGCATCGAGATTGCCTCATGTATGTCAGCAAGCACGCCACTGCGTGCGAACCGCCCAGATAACAGCACCCCAAGGTCGAACATGAGTGTAGGTCTGTCAAGAGTCCAGTATGGCATGTTATGTAGCCGGTCCCGTGCCCTCTGTATTAGGTCGTCGCCATCTGCTTGATCCACCGGTGACGATCCAGCGTCTCCTGCCTCCACCGATACTGAAGCCTTGGCCATTTGCAATGCGAACAGCCCTGCTCGGTGTGCATAACTTTCTACCGCTGAGACCTCTATCACCCTTGCCAGTAAATCGTTTGCTTCTTCCCTGTCGAACTCGAACCCTCGCCTCTGGAAGCGCGCAAGTAGTGCAAGACCAAGTTCCAGCACCGTTGTGTAATGATCCGGATGATTTGTGCTCTGAAGTAGTAGAGCATCCCGATACAATCCAATTGGCACATCCAAGTCAAGGTACCGATTGTTGGCCTGGCAGTCGATAAACTTTACATTGGCCAAATTGAACAGAACGGCTGAGCGACTAGGATGATCGATGGGGCAAACCTCCTGAACACGCTGGAAAGTCTGGATGGCTGTGTCTAGATCCATTTGGTCCTGTCGCTGGCGGTAACGCAGGAGGGCACGATGTCCCTCGTCAGTGAGCTGTTCCAGCGCGTTCATTTCGAGTGACTCCGGTAGCTGTTGCCATCAGTTCAGAAAATGATCACAGCGCCATGAACAATCTGCTTACGTCGATTTTGGGACATGATTCATTCGTGCCACAAATGCGTCGCTCCGTGACGATGCGAAGCGACGAACATGACGGTAATATACCATCCTTCTTAAAGTTGGTGACTACGAGGGGATGTTAAAGAGTGTATGGTAGAGAAAGGAGTTGCTCACACTGAAGGTGTTCATTCTGATGATGGAACACTTTTCCTACGGTACCCTGGAATCGACGGAGCAATTCTCCGTTTCCTAGCCTCGGTCCAAGCTCGAACGATGCGTAGACACTGAACGAGATACTCGATGATTGTTTTGATGGCCTTTGGCAGCTATTCAGTACAAGGAGCAGAGATTCGGCAAGGGATGACGCACAAGAGGATATCTTCATCCCATTCTACGGCGTCCTTCGCTGTCGACACGGGTTTCTTGGATGTTTGTAGTATGGTCCTTCCATCGACTTCCACAATGACATGGAAGCCTGCTGGCATGCGACGGAGGCCGGATGCAACATTCGTGGCATGTATGACTGAACAGGTGTGTTTGCGATGTCTCCAGGATGCCAACCCGAAATTGGTACGTACGTGTTACAAAGACATGTTCACATTCATTGGTAGGCGATGAATGCGAATCCGAGTCGCGCAATCTTTTTTGTCGAGGTTCAAGTTGGAGGAGAACAGAGGATTGATTGTCTTGATTCATGAGTGGGAATTGAACAATGGGCAAGTTCCGAGTAACGGAGGTTCTGCAGCAGTAGATTTATATCGCAGGCGTCTAGTTGCAAACTTGCTGTGCATATTTCTGATAGAGGTCCACAGCAAGAATGACATTGCCTTCTGATCACGATGCATCATGATGCAATGTGCGGCCAATCCGGCCTGAGGCAGTGAGGAAATTCCCAGGGGTCCCAAGTTATCATTGGTCGTTATTTGTGCTCGCAGCGTAGGCTCTTCAAAGTTCCGAGTCTCACTATGTTGAATTGAATCAAATTCTCGACTCGTGCAATCGTAGACGAACTCTTCTGACCCCTCTACGAACCTCTCACGAACCCTCCCGATCGCGCGTTCATCTGTCTCTCAATGTGATCTCGATGGGCAACGGCAGCACCTCAGAGGTAGTAGCTGGTCGTGGTTACGCTGGTTGTATCATTGATAGTATCAAGCGAATCAAGACGATTCCCAACAGCATGACTGAAAGCAAAACCGACCGGGACTCGGAAGACGAATGTTCAGATTTCAAAAAGCATCGTACGCTTGATGTACTCTCTGGTCACAACGAGGACGAGGAGAACGAAAATATGTTTTGGTCAGGGTGGTTCGTCTAGTAGGGAGAAGCTGCAGAAGGCGATACAGGCAGATACGACGGAGGATAGCTCGCCGTCGCCTGCCATGCTCCGCTATCATGTAAAGGCCCCCATCGACGAGGCATCTTTCGATCGTTTTTGGACCGTCCATCTGCTCCCGTTTTGCCGTGCTCACGGCGCTCACAGAGCGATTTCTGACTCCACTTCTTCCATACGCAAAAAGTAGCAGCGAGTCTCAGTTTGACAGCATGAAAGCGTTCTGGACATTCGAAGATGCCCGAGGTGTCACGGGCACGTATGATTGAATGGTGTTTGAGGCGCCGGTGACGTCGGCTTCAGTGTGGTAGATCGACGCGAGTGGGATGAATATCGGTCTACAACTCGAACTCCCGTCTGTTCCGGCAGCAGTGACGGAGGAAGGCGATCTAGCAGAGGCGTTGCGCGCATGTTTATCACACCCACTGCCACGGACCCGGACCCGAGCCATTCAAGTTCTCCACTCAGTAAAGATTCGGTCGCGATCCGAAGAACCACCGCCTCCGTCATGTACATCCACGGCGACATCGACCCGATGTCTATCTCAGAAACTTGATCTCGTTGGAACGCGACAGCCAGACGAACATCAGGAAGAAGGGCAGGGAAATCAACTGAAACTCCGAAATCAAGGGTGAGTGAGATCGGATTAGCCGGGACGGAGATTCCAGAGGTTTGGTTTATACTTACGGTGAGTTCATCATTTCGCAGGATCCTTTTTCGTTTATACTTATCTCTGTAGCGCTGATACGCTTTGGACCTCGCGGCACACACGCGTGAACGTGTGTTTGTAGCAATCAGACCGCCTGGCTATCACTGCGGGAAGGACCCGCCCTGCCTCTTCAGAACGTCGCCGTTGGCGTTGCACACGCCGGCACGTCCAGTTTATGTACGCCGGCACACCACTGGTGACACGCACTCCACCACCTTGCACATCCTCGCTCGCGACGCTCGGCCACCCTGACAAGTCTCGCCGTCCCCTTACTCGTGATCCGTGCATGCGCACGCTTGCTCGCCCGGATGCCATCGACATTGCCCTGGCCCTGGTTCGTTATCCTTGCTCGTCCAGATTCCACGGCATGCATTGGCAGCGACGGCGGTGCGCTTTCATTCCGCTGAGAGCGCAGAACAGTCACTGTACGTCGCTGCCTCGCCCTCGCCCTCGCCCTTGATCGTCCTCGTCTTCACGGTCATCAAGTCGCTTTGACTCGCTTGTCACCAGGTCTCAGTGCTCGCCATGATACATCATCATCATCATCAATGTGTGAGTTTTTTTCGCCTTTAGTTATGACTTATTAACTACATTTTGTCTTTGTACACCCACAATAGGCTTTTCGCTGCACGCACGCCCTCGGAACAACTTGCAGGACAACAAATAGGTGTAATTGAGCCAACAATCGACTTGAATGTGTTTTACAACACTTTTTGTCGACGATACTACTATCATCATTATTTCATCGGCACCGCATTCAAACAGAATGACGGCAGCGCAACAACTCCGAGGTTCTTAGGAGTATCAGGTAAGAGGTGATTCTGACGACGGTCGGACGAAGGACAGTGCGAACGACGACAGTCTGACACGACGTGGTTCAAAGAGAGAACATAGTAAATCGAATGTCGGCCCAGACCCATGCTCGTCAGGGTACGCATCCTAAATGTCAGTTACAAGTTGAATTGCAAGGACAAACTTGGTTGAAAATCAACCACCGGCTAAGTGATTCTGTGAGGTACGCTGTTAGATTGTTCCGTATATAAACATGCTCGTTCGGTAAACTAGTTGGTACAAGTACAGAGTAGCATAGGGTCATGCTGAAACAGTCGTTTCCGACCAAGGGTCATCTACCAAAGTGAATGAAAGGAACCCAAGAACTGAACGGAGCCCCAGAGTCGCGAAGTTTCTGGACAGCGCGGTGCAATGCTACTGCCGCCTCCGTGCTGTCGGGAGCCCGGCTAGCATCTCGAAACAGGTGCTCGTACACGTCCCTCGCTACCTTCGGTGCGTCCTTGTCCATGATTGACCACATCGTCCCGATCACACTACCATACCCGGCAAGAAGCATCCCAGCTGCAAGATGAACAGATTCTTCCGACAACGACTCGTCTCCTTGCGCAGTCTGACAGGCAGAGAGGAATGCGAGTCCACCTTGCGGGCGCGATAACTGCATAACGTCCGAGAGCTTCAAGCGACGATTGTTAGCAAGGCATAGCCCGCTGTCGAGCGGTTTCTCGGGATCCTGTATTCCGTGACATGCAAAATGGACCCAGTCGGTATTCTTCAACTTCTCCGTGACGTCCTCGACAGTGCCATCAG
>JBBPOK010000702.1:0-14836 GCA_038091415.1 Leccinum variicolor | reverse complement strand
TATGCTTAAATTAGAATTAACTCGGAAAATGCCGAGAGGATGGACCGACCTTTCGGGTCACTTGTAACCATACACGGAAGGGTACCTCTCGGGACCGTGGGAACGAAAAAGAGTGCGACCTAAGGTGGGTATTTGTTTATTCCGAATCCGAGTCCGAAATAAAATCGGCGTTAAAATTGAAGCTAGGAGTACTAGCTTTCCCGCACGGGTACCGGGAGCTGACCAGGTAGGCGCTAGATGAAAAACTAAGTATAAGCAGTTGATGCAAGGATATGAATATCACACAACTTCTAATGTAGATAGACAAATTTCCTCTCCGTCGTGCCCTATATCCGTCCGACACTGTAAATAAATTGATCAGCGCCCAAAATATCGAAAGCTCTACCAAGTGAACAAGCACACATCGACAACTCTGTACAGTCCATCGTAGCGGAACCCATAAGGAGGTGCATATTTCGAATGGCATTCAAACGAACGAACGACCCGTACAGGTTCCCCTGTCTCAAGTGATGTCTAGAAAGAAACAATGTGTAATACGACGAATCAGAGGGCCAGCTTGCCCACCTTGAAAGCTTGGTTTTGGGGTACATCCCAAGATTGTCCTGATGTTTGCGGACCATCAAGTGTATCCTTTCCACCTGTGCCAGTGTAGAAACTATTGATAGTCAGACCTGGGGTAGCATCTCGGCAAAGTACTCATACATAGTGTCCCCCATGTCTTTATCGTCCACGTAGTATTTAGACAACAAGATAGAAAGGACGCCTCTCTTAGCGCCTCCATGTATACCAGACTGGCGAGGGCTGTGAACGGCATGTACTGGTTTGGATCCCTTTCTGTGTCATGTCGGCATATGCATGACCAGGAGATATGAACGTAAAGTTGGCGCTTACCGCGTATACCAGGTAGCAAAGAGCTCCACACCCTCGATGGCCCCATGTCTCTTTCTGTAAAGAATACATGGTAAATATCTAACAAGGATGGGGAAGAATGGACATACGCTAAGCGAGTGATTTCTGGATTCCAGCTGCACCGTTTCTTTGGCACTCTGTCCGAGTCGGCGATACTACTACTCGCAGACCAAGGTCGCCGAGGGCTAGCATCCGGAGTATTGGTTGATGAGGAACTGTCGGGAGGTTGAACTGAATGGATTTGCTCCCGTGTGGGACTCTGCGTGGGGTCCTGATGAGTGTCCATGTCAGCCATGTGTGTCCCACCAGCCAGCGCCGGGCGCAACACAAGCCTCGTTCCTAATATGAGAAGGTCATCACGTGAATGCCGGGCTACTATTAACCTTGCTGGGAAACGAGTTCAAGGACACCGGGGGCTAGACTGGTGACCGGTGACCAGCCGTCTAAAAGAGGCTAGTTGTTAGCAAGGCATCGATCTCTTTTAGACGGCTAGTCACCAGTCCGGGCCCGTGTAGAAAAATAAGTATAAGAATAGGGCCTAAGCCGAGGGTATGCAAATATGCATGACTTTCCGGGCTCGATGTCCGTGTAAAGTCCAGCCGTTGTAGGTTTTATGGAATAGACTCATCCATAGTGTAGCCATATGCTAGCTGCGTTATGAGCTGCTTCCGTCGTTCGACTCGTAAATCTTATATCTATCATCCCGGTGATTGATCGTCTTGTTCCCATAGGAAAACTTTCACGAGTTTTCGTTCTCGACGATCTCTTTGAAAGAAGACTTGGTCGCTGACGGTAGTATGTTCAAGTTGGACGTCCCATCATCCATATGGGCCTGCCTTTGCGAACGACAACGTCCGTTTCTCGAAGGAGATAGGGATATGGAGATTCGAGAAAAAAAGTGGATGGCTGAGCACTGAGCGCTGAGGGACCCTGCCAGGCCTAGCCAGGTTGACATGCACACGGTCACTGAGTTACAATTGTTCATTCTACATATCAGAAATGTGCACTGCAAGTCTGCAACTGGCCACCCAGCAGAACCACGTCATCATTCAGAACTTGCCCACATTCCTCCGTGCTCTCAGACTTCATGAATCAAGACAACCAATTCTCAAGCCCGCCTATTCCCCTCCAACCACCACCTCAAGGACAAAACAGATTGCGCAACTCGGATTCGCATCCATCACCTACCAATAAATGCGAACATGTCTTTGTAGCACGTGCGTAACAATTTCGCGCTGGCATCCTGGAGACATCGCAAACACACCTGTCTAGTTATACGTGCCACAAATGTTGCGTCCGGCCTCCGTCGCGTGCCAGCAGGCTTCCATGTTATTGTAGAAGTCGATGGGAGGATCACACAAACATCGAACAATCCCGTGTCAACACAGAAGGACGTCGTAGAATGGGCTGAAGAAGTCCTCCTGTGCGTCATCCTTTCTCGAATTTGTGCTACTTTCATTGAATAAGTGTCAAGGTCATCGAATCAATCATCTTCCATTTCGTTCAGTGTCTACGCATCGTTTGAGCTTGGACCGAGGCTAGGAAACGGAGAATTGCTCGGTCAATTCAAGATTGCTGTAGGAGAGGTCTTCCATCATCCGAATAAACAACTTCAGCGTGAGCAACTCCGTTGTCTGCCACACATTTTCCTTGACATCTCCTCGTAGTCATCGACTTTACAGCAAAGAAAGATGATATTTTACCGTCGTGTTTGTCCCTTGGCATCATCACCGAGCGACGGATTTGTGACACGAATGAATCCTGTCCCAAACTCAACGTAAGCAGACTGTTCATGGCGCAGTACCCATTTTCTGAATTCATGGCAATAGCTACTGGAACAACGCGAAATGAACGCGCTGGAACAGCTTACTGATAAGGGACATCGTGCTCTCCTGCATTACCGCCAGCAGCAGGACCAAATGGATCTAGACGCAGCCATCCAAACTTTCGAGCGTGTTCTGGAGAATTGCCCCATAGACCACCCTAATCGCTCAGCCGTTCTAATCAATTTGGCCAATGCGAAATTCATCGACTGCCAAGCCAACAATCGATACCTTGCCCTAGATGCGCCAATCGGATTGTATCGGGATGCCCTGCAACTTCGGAACAAAAATCATCCGGATCATTGCACAACGGTACTGGAACTTGGTCTTGCGCTACTTGTCCACTTCGAGAGGCAAGGGTTCGAGTGCGACAGGGAGGAAGCGAGGGATTTACTGGCAGGAGTGATGAAGGTCTCGGTGGCAGACAGTCATGTATACCGGGCAGGGCTCTTCGGATTGCAGATGGCCGAGGCTTCAATATCGGTGGAGGCTGGAGGCGTTGGATCCTCACCGGAAAAGCAAGTGAATAGCGACGATATGATACTGCAACAGAACTTCTCAAACTGGAATCCTCGCCGACTACTCGGTGTCCTTGGGATGAGGTTATATGATCGGTTCGAACGTAATGGCGTGCTTGCGGATATCCACGAGGCAATCTCGATGCTGGAGTATGCCGTGGATCTTACGCCCCATAGCCATCCTGACATGCTATCCCTGTTGAACGATCTTGGGAGCCTGCTGTCGCGTCGCTTCGACCACCTCGGTGACCTGGCAGATATAGATAGGTCTGTCTCGACGTTGGAGGAGGCGGTGCGGCTGACCCCCGACGGTCATCTATACAAGCCAGGCCAATTGAACAACCTCGGGAACTCATTACTTCGTCGCTTTGATCGTCTCGGGGACCTCGTAGATCTAAATAGATCCATCTCAATGAGAGAGAAAGCTATCTGTCTGACACCCGATGGCCATCCAGACAGGCCGACTTGGTTGAACAACCTCAGCAACTCGTTACTGAGTCAGTTTGAGCGTTTCGGGGAACTTGCAGATCTAAACAAGTCCATCTTGATGTTTGAGGAGGCTGTCTATTTGATGGCCGACAGTCATCCAGACAAATCAAGGCTGTTGAACAACCTCGGGAATTCATTACTGAGTCGCTTTGAGCGTCTCGGAGACCTCACGGATCTAACCAGGTCCATCTCGATGTTTGAGGAGGCTCTCTGTCTGACACCCGACGACCATCCAGGCAAGCCAGGTCGGTTGAGCGACCTCGGGAACTCGTTACTGAGTCGGTTTGAGCGCCGCGGAGACCTCGCAGATCTAAACCGGGCCATCTCGAAACAGGAGGAGGCTGTCTGTCTGATGCCCGACAGCCATCCAGACAAGCCAGTGCTGTTGGACAATCTCGGGAACTCATCACTTCGTCGCTTTCAGCATCTCGGGGACCTCGCAGATCTACACAGGTCGATCTCGATGAGAGAGAAGGCTGTCTGTCTGACACCTGACGGCCATCCACACAAGCCAAGTCGGTGGAGCAACCTCGGGAACTCATTATCTCGTCGCTTCGAGCGTCTCGGTGACTATGCGGACATTGTCAAGTCCATTTCCATAAACAAGGAGGCAATAAGCTTCACTCCGGATGGCCATCCCGACAAACCAATTTTTTTGATCTGCCTTGGGGATGCATTTAATATTCGTTTTAAGCACTCTCATGATTCTTCTGATCTGTCTGCTGCTTCTTTTAATTTTTCAACTGCCAGTCGGGCTTCCATCGGTCATACTTCCACCCGCTTTCGTGGTGCTCGCGCCTGGATTTCCTGTGCGCAACTTCAAGGAAATTCTACGGTTCTCCTTGATGCGTGTGCTTCTGCTCTCGACCTTCTCCCACAGTTGGCATGGCTCGGGCTCCCAGTCACCGAGCGTCATCGTCTACTTGTCCAAGCAGCTGATGTGACACGTGACTCAGTTGCTGCCGCTCTTGAAGCTGGTCATTCTGAACTGGCTGTCGAGTGGCTCGAGCAAGGGCGTTCCATTGTCTGGACTCAGTTTCTGCAGCTTCGCACTCCAGTTGATGACCTGGCTCACGACCATCCTGCCCTTGCTCTTGAGTTCCGACAAATCTCGCAGGAGCTGGAACGTGCTAGTGCTCGGGACAATCCCACATTCTGCCAGCCAGAAAACATTCCAATTGTTGATCCTCGATTGTTCGAGAAAAACATCCAGAGATATCATGATCTTGCGCTCAGACGAGAGAATCTCCTCTGTCAGATACGATCCCTGCCAGGTTTCGACCGATTCTTGCTTTTGAACACGATTGAGCAGCTTGCTGCGTTGGCAATCTCTGGACCAGTCGTTTACCTCACGGCCAGTAAAGAAAGGTGTGATGCACTGATTGTTATGGCGGAGTTGGAGGGTGTCATCCACGTCCCCCTCCCTGGAATTTCCTATCAACATATGGATGTCTTGCGAAGAGTGCTGCGCGCGATGCTCGAGCGGCATTGTCTTGTTTTCTCCCGGGATGCACTCTACGAACTCATCCCCTCTGAAGATTTAGACCGCTCCAAAAAGTTTATTGATTTGTTGCTAGATGGCGATTTCACTGATGGTAGTGACCGGGCAGTGAAAACGAAGTCACAACGACTCGGAGGATATACTCCGAACGAGTGGTACAAGGTTATTCTGAAACTTCTTTGGAATGATGTTGTAAACCCCGTGCTTCAGGCACTTGGCTTTTCGGTAAGTCGTTGATATAAAGTCTCAATATCGATTTATTCCGACTCGAGATTTGCTTGTCTTCAGAATCCACCATCTGGCACTGATAAAATGACCCGTATTTTCTGGTGCCCGACTGGTCCTTTTTCCTTTTTGCCCATACATGCTGCTGGCCTTTATAACACAGCCGAGGCAGGCACAAAACTTTCTGATTTTGTTATATCTTCCTATTTGCCGACTTTGAGCTCGCTCGCATCGTCACCCCAGAACAGCTTGGATGACCCTTCTTCTAATCTTCGCCTACTTGCCGTCCCTCAGCCACCGACAGACGGACTCGGTAGACTGTTTTCTGTGGAGGACGAGATCAATTCCATCAGGGAATTATCCGACAAATCCCCTTTTGTATCCTTGCAGAACTCTGATGGCAGTGTCGAGGACGTCATGGAGAAGTTGCAGAACACCGACTGGGTTCATTTTGCATGTCACGGAATACAGGATCCCGAGAAACCTCTCGACAGCGGGCTTGGCCTCGCCAACAATCGTCGCTTGAAGCTCTCGGACATAATGCAGTTATCGCGCCCGCAAGGTGGACTCGCATTCCTTTCTGCCTGTCAGACTGCCCAAGGAGAAGAGACACTGTCAGAAGAATCTGTTCATCTCGCAGCTGGGATGCTTCTTGCCGGGTATGGTAGTGTCATCGGGACGATGTGGGCGATAAGGGACAATGACGCACCAAAGGTAGCGAGAGATGTGTACGAGCACCTCTTTCGAGATGCTGGCCAGGTTCCCGATAGTACAGAGGCGGCAGCAGCATTGGACTGCGCTATACAGAAACTTCGTGAATCCGGCGCTCCGTTCACTTCTTGGGTTCCTTTCATTCACTTCGGTAGATGACCTTTAGCAGTGCCTTGTATACTCTCGGGCTCGAAGACGACTGTTCTGCACCACCTCCCCTACGCTACCCTTCACTTGTACGAACCACTTCATCGAACGAGCATTTTTATATTTATACGGAGCAATCGTACAGTGTATACCTCACAGCAAGGCTACATATGATCTGGTTTGAACCTGGCGGTTGATTTTTAACACAAAGTTTGTCCATGCAATTCATGTAACCGACATTGAATTGAAGATGTAATACTCCGATGAGTATCGGCTCAAATCCAGCCTTTACCAGTTACCCCTTTACCGGAAAAACCATTCACGCACCTGTCTTAACACTCCAGAACGCTCGCTAGCGCCACGCCATCCTATATAACTTACACGTCAGTGTCATATTTACGAAAGAAAAAAATCAAGAAGAGGACAGAGAAATGCTCCAAGTTCATGCTCGAGGAAATCCACTTCAGAATCTCGGCCGGGAAAACGTACCTATATCCTGGGAAGTGACGGGGTGTGAGTAGCAACGAGAGACAATGGACTCGGAATGAACTGACTAAATTATTGGTCGTCATTAAACCCATGGTTTGCACTGTGCGCAGTGCAATGACCTCGACTTAGTTTATGACATCAGCACATGGATACGAGACGAGGAACAATGAGGTCGGACGGAACGCGAGTCTCACGATTACCTGTTCGTACGTCCGCTTGTCGCCCATTACGCCGACAGCCTTGACGGTGAGAAGGACCGTGATTCAGAACGCCTGGCCGAAGTGGTTGTACAGATTCGTTCTGTGAACTTTGTCTGTAAAGAAGAAAAAGAATCGGCGGTCTGTATGCTGCACTGGTCGCGAGAAATGCTCATTCACCAGGCTTGAATAGCTCACGTAGAGGCTCGATGATCTCTAGCTTCACTTGAGCAGTTCGCCGACGTTGTGAGTCGTGATCGTCGCTCTCGGTCCCTTGAAGCCGATGCTCCATGGTAAATCGGTCCCTAGATAAACCGCTCGACTCGGCCCTTCGTCTCGCCGCCTTGTTTCTTCTCCGAAGACGTGGATGAATGTGTTGCAGATCACCTTGTGCTTCTGTTCGGGGTTTTCGATGCCTTGGAGGTGGTAGATGGAGGTGTCGGACGCGTCGACGACCATGAGGCTCACGTGGCCCAAGGTCTTTGTCGAACATCTCGTTGACTCGGACCTGCTGAGCTTCATTGAGACGCAGGACACCCATGGTCGACCATGATGACATTGAAGCTGGTGAGTTTAGATAAGAGGGCGCTGTGCATGCTGCTATACGGGTGTATGTGTATCCGATGCATATAACCGGTCACCAATCATGCATAAGCTTGTTTAGCTTCGTACTACAGTACTAGTAGTATGAGGAAGAAAGCGAGTTAAAGTTTGAGATTTGTAAAAGTTGTCCCAATTGGGAAGGAGTCGCTCAGCGACGCCACATCATTTTACCACCTCCCCGCTCCATCACTTCCTGATTTCTCGATGCAGAACGGGAGAACTTCTACATTGCGTTGAAAAGGTGTACAAATCTCAAATAACTCGCACACCGCTGTAATACAAACGGAAATAAAAGAGGATCATAGTACCTCTCAGCTCGCATCCAGGTTAGTAGATATACCTCGTTTGTGATCCTACAGACTCTTCTCCAGTGTCTCCTGCAAATAGTGCAGGGTATTTATCCCAACACGATATCAATTTGAAGGCCAGACCTAGTGGCGCGCCCAGGGCCACACGGGAATCGGGGGCTGACCAGGTAGACGCTAGATGAAACGAAGAACCTCTGTCAGTGGTTGATGGAAAGATGTGAATGTTACACAACCTCCAATGTACTGTGACAAACTTTCTTTCCGTTCTCCCCTAAATCCATCTCACACTGAAAATAGAACGATCAGCGCCCAAAATATCGAAAGCGACAAAAACGCACTTCAACCACTTTGTACAGTCCATCGTAACGGAACCCCTTAAAGGGCGCATATTTCGAGCGGCATTTGGACGAACGAACGACCCGCACAGGGTTCTCTTCACGGAGTGACGTCTAGAAAGAAACAACATATGAGACGACGAATTAGCGGGTCAACTTGCCCACCTTGAAAGCTGCATTTTCGGTTCTTTCCCAGCTTTGGTCTGACATCTGTACACCGTTCACCTTTCCACCTACGCCATTGTAGATGCTGTTGATGTGATCAGACTTGGGGCGGCGTCTCGGCAAAACGCTTGTACATGAAATCACCCTTGTCAAAGTCTTCATATTTGTCAGACAAGAGGACAGAAAAGACGCCGTCTTTTCTGGTTCCGTATATACCACCCTGATTCTTGCCGTGAACAGCAGACTTGTAGAGTTCCTGACTGTTTCATGTCGGGACGTGCGCGTGATCGATCGATCGGTGGAATCATGGACGTGACGATTAGCGCTTACATAGTTTCCCAGGTGGCGAAGATTTCCACACCCTCGATGGCCCCATATGTCTTGCTGTAAAGAACACACGGTAAACATCAAACATGAATGGGGAGAAGGCACTCACGGGTCAGCGCGGGTTTCCGCTGGTGAGTTGTCTCCCGTAGGCAGACTGAGTTTGCTAGTATACTCTGATCCTGACTCCATTGATTCAGCGTGAGTCGCGAAAGTCGTCCTGTGAGAAAGTCACGAGTTCCGAGAAGGGACCCCGGGGCCCGTCTGGGAAAAGAAGTCTCTACTAGGTCGGCGAAAAGTTGTGTCGTACTATCTCCATCGCGATCATGGCTTCCACAGTCCCCCTCCTAGACCCGACGTCGCAATCCAACTACACCAAGATCGCGACGACCAACGTCTCCCTCGAGTGGACGATCGATTTTGACAAGAGGTACATCTATGGATCAGCAACGCATCAGATGATCGCACTAGAGGACGTCTCGGAGATCATGTATGTTAGTCTGTCCCTGGCAAGTCTGTCAGTGATAATTGTAGGTGATCCGCAGTTTCGACACGCACGCGCTCGACATCGGCTCGGTAGAGGTGAATGGACATGTTGTCAAGGTTCGTGCGGTCGATCTGGGATTCGACAGAGTCATTGCATGATCAACGTACTTACTAGACACGACTCGATCCCGAGCATCCCGTCATGGGATCTGCTCTCCACGTCCCGCTCACGCTCACGCGCGCCAAGGAGACCGTGTCGGTAAAGATCACGTACGAGACGACCGAAAAATGTCCCGCGTTGATGTGGTTGGAGAAAGAGTACGTTACCTATCTATCTGCCCTTGATCGTCGGACAGCCGCTCACGTTGATCTACTTACAGGCTAACTGAAGGAAAGGAATTCCCATACCTATTTAGTCAGTGCCAGCCGATCCACGCGCGAAGCCTGGCTCCCTTGCAAGGTATGTGATGTGGTTCGAATTCTCCGTTTTAATCGGCGTTCACGCTCATACTACTCCAAGATTCGCCGTCCGTGAAGCTGGCATGTGTGATTTTTGAGCAAACTTATGCTCCGTTCTTACCTTATCACAGACGTATGATGCAAAAGTGACTTCTGTCCTCCCGGCTCTCCTTTCTGCTCAGCGCGTATCGCCTCCCTCGAATGGTCCCCCACACGGCGGCAAGGTCATCGGCAAAGACGCTGTCACATATGTGTACAAGCAGGTCGGTGTGACCTCCCATTTGCCAACAACACACGTGTACTGATATTATGGTGATCAGATTGAACCCATTCCCTCCTATCTCTTAGCTATCGCTGCGGGAAATTTACACTATCGCCCTTTTACAGTACCAAAGGGAAAGACGTGGCTCTGCGGAGTGTGGACAGAACCCGAGTTGTTGCAGGATGCTTACAACGAGTTCTGCGACGACACTCCCCGGTAACTTGTGATTCTCGAAGGCATCTGATGACACTAATCATCAGCAATTTAGATACCTCACTGCTGCAGAGGACCTCGCGGGTCCGTACAGATTCGGAGTCTACGATTTGCTGGTCCTTCCGCATTCCTTCCCTTATGGTGGCATGGTAGGATATCCTGCCGACATGTACTATGTGGCCTCTTACATGCATCTTAGGAAAATCCGTGCATATCCTTCATGACTCCCAGTAAGTCGCTAATCACCGTCGATGAACTACTTTTCACAACCCCCCCTCCCAGCACTCATTACAGGTGATAGGTCCTTGACGGACGTGGTCATTCATGAACTCACCCACTCTTGGTTCGGAAACGGAGTTACGTGAGTCCCTGTGTTTGTGGTAGCTACGCGCGCAACTGACACGTCTCGAGTCATGCCCATGCTTCTCACTTTTGGTTGAACGAAGGCTGGACGACGTACATCGAACGACTCTTACAGGAACTCATACATTCCCCTGCACACCGTGGGTTATCGTATGTCATTGGTTACAAAGCCCTCGTGGACGCATTGGAACTGTTCCGACCCACTCCTAAATACCAACGACTCGTTATTGGATTCGACTTTGGTGAAGATCCGGATGAGGCTTATAGTCGCGTTCCCTATGACAAGGGTGCCAACTTCATCCTCCTCCTCGGTATGTGGGACGAGCATGTGGAAAGAACTCGGTACTGACGACGTTGTGACAGAACGAACATTGGGAGGCATTGATGTTTTCCTTCCGTATATCAAGGAATATGTAAAGACCTATATGGGTCACAGCATTACGACTACCCAGTGGAAGGATCACTTGTATTCCTTTTATGCGAACCAAGAAGACAAGATCAAAGCGCTCGATAGCATCGACTGGGAGGTGAGTGACTCTCATGTTGCACAACGGTTGCATGAGAGTTACAATATTCCATAGGCGTGGTTTTACGGCGAAGGGGTTACGTTACCGACGCAACTGGAGTACGACTTGACACTTGTCACCGCTGCGAACGACCTGGCGGATCGTTGGAACGCGTCTCGAGATGTTGACGACCCAACGGGATTGGACTTTAAGCCGTCTGATCTCGAAGATCTCGACAGCAAACAACGAGGTAATTCAGATAACGTACCTTATAATTGCGCTAAAACTCTATGGTAGCCGTGTTCCTGGAACGCCTCGAAACGTATCCAGCCCTCCCCTCGAGTCACGTGGGCCGGCTGGATGCGCTGTACCGGTTCTCCCAGGTCACCAACTCGGAGATTCGGACGCCGTTCTACCTCGTCGCGCTGAAAGAGCCCACTTCTGAAGTCGCCCTACAGTTTGTACAGCAAGTCCTCGACTGGGTCGTGGGAAAGAACACGGGAATCATCCAGGGGCGAATGAAGTTCTGCAGGCCCCTATTCAGGGCTACGAACAAGGTTGATAGCAAAAAGACGATAGCTGCGTATGAGGGAGCTCGAAGGCTGTTCCACCCGATCGCCCGCAAGCTCATCGAGCAGGTACGTTGGTCGTGTTTTGTCCGAGGTCACCACTGAGGATGGAGTTGTACAGGATCTGGGATTGCACTGAGGGGTGAACGTAGCTGAGTTGCGATAAACGTACCTGTGCCACTTGTATTTCGTAGACTGTCCAATTGAGGAGAGCAAGGCTGAGCTAGCACACAGCCCATGGATTTGAAGCCCCGGTAAGCGATGGGACCGTCTCATACACCAAGCTAAGCATGGCTGTTGTATCGACGAGCAGTTACGGCAGTTCGCCTACTCGTTGGCCCGGGAACGACCGGTGACAGGCGAGACACGGTGGAAGTAGCAACCGAGCAAAAAAAGGGACTCAAAACAAGCTCGAAGTGAGTCAGGGCCATCTCCACTGCTCCTTTCCCTTCAATGCCCTCGCCGTTTTCTTACCAGTCCTTCGGTGTCTCTACCCCGTTCGACCGCGATTTCCGCAATGTCACCTCCCCGGTCTTCTCCTCGGCCACCCTCGGCGCACTCCGTTTGCTGTTTGCTGTATACGGATTAGTTGTCGTCATTACCACCGTCATCTTCGCTTTCATCCTGTTCGACGATCCTCATACGTGCGTGGCCGATCCTTGTTGCCCTCTAAACCATCTTACCGTTTCTAGGTACTTGTCCTACTTTACGAACTTGACCTGGATTGGCATCACCGCCTATTTCTGGGCCTCGAGCATCCAGACGATTGCTTTCGTGCGTCGCGGACAAAAAAGTTACCCCCTACAGTCCTGGCCCCGGTTCTTTCAACTCCTTCACGTCCTCTTGCGCTCCACCATTGTCGTATACCGTGCGTGTCCCCATTCTCCCCTCTCCCCATTCTGACCTCAATCGGTTGACTAGCAATCATCGTTACCGCCGTGTATTGGTCGCTTCTCGCCAGCTCGTCCACTTTCAGCACGACCTACAGCAGTACGTCCTATTGACATTCCCGTCGCTCACTGATTCGACTAGGATCCTAGCGTGGCAAAACCTCTCTCAGCATGCGTTCAACACCGTCTTCGCGCTCTTCGAGATTCTCCTTACCAATGGCGAACCTAGCCCATGGATCCATCTGGTCCCGCTCGTTCTCATCCTCGTAGGTTACCTCGGTATTGCATATATTACATATGCCACACAAGGGATTTATCGTACGTTTTCCTTTTTCTTCTAGAAGCGACGGTAATTGTGACTTACGATGGATGGCGTCAGCGTATGCTTTTCTCAATCCTTCCAAAGAACATGGCTGGCTGGCGGTATATATCATTGGCATAGCCCTCGGGTGCTGCGTGGTCTTTTGCATCGTGAAAGGCGTTTCTCTGTTACGCTCTCGCCTCAGCCACCGATATGGGCGGATCGTGGATCGTTCTGACGGAGAAGACCTCAAGGAATGGCAAAACGTGGGGGCCTAGGATCTTTCTGCTCTGGAGACATTACGATTCCAACTCACTAACACATCCTCTCCCCCTTCGCTTTATCCCTTTCTTCCCGTTTGAAGAAGACAATTTCATCGAGGATCATATGATCCCAATGTTGTTTAACCTGCTTTTTTCGTCTATCATGGAGCCTGGACTCACTGAGACATTATGACGACGTTGCCGCTTAGGCCGTTGTTGTCAGAGTAGTTACGAATAATTTATGTGGATGAACGTCAAATCAAGTAGTCAATTTGACAGCTAGCCATCAGGCCGCATCTGTATCACCCATGGTTGTTACCACGGCAAACAGGCGTTTCGATCAGAGTCAATTACAAGGCATAAGAAAATTTAGTGATCAGATCCGCTGAAATTCAGGATCGATGCAGGTTCAGTGGAATGATATTCATATATTTATCCATCGAGCCCGGTCAATATACATACCACTGAATTTCAGGTATTCAACTTTCCCCAGTGGGTGGCAGTACTCGGCTTCCCGTACCCGGTCGGAACCGCAGGGAATGGAAGATAACCGGACAAAGATGAAGTTGATCGTTAATCGATTTGAAGGCGAGCGGAGATACCAAGGAGTGAATCGACTTGATAGGATCGGCGTTTCATTGAAGAACCCAGTGATGCAGTGATGTCCATTCTAATTCGTCCACGTGCATGAGCGTCGATCTTCCGGACAAAGACACAGGTCGAACCGAAGGATATTCGACGGTTTGAGCTGGCGTCCGCTCGAAACCATCCATGCATAATACGTCGCTCCCTTGCTGAGCCGGTTGCCTGTCACTGTTCCACCCACCCCGTGAATACTCCCTGGTTTGCATCCTGCAGCATACAATGAAAGTAGAACGATGGGGTAGTAATGAATCAACAAAAGACATCGTTATCAAGCCGTAGCCAACACCTAACATAGAATCCTTGCGTTCCAAGTAGCAAGCAGAATAGTCGAATAACAGAAGACTTGGCAAGCTTCAGATACAGCGACTAGATCGAGCGGTGTACTGGTAGTTTGGGAAGTCGTATTGTATACAGTACTTCTTTGGACGTCGCTCCGTGTGCTACGAGGAGAGGGTGGCGTGGGCTGAGAGTGGGCGGGGGGCACAAAGCGCTCTCCGGCCCGGGACGGGAGCCCGAGTTGCCGGTATGCAAGAGGTAGGAGTGACTGGTCTGACCGATGACACAGAAAGCAAAGCAGCATACCCGGCAAGTAGGTGGAGGAAAGAGGAGTGACAAGGTGCCCGTGCACCCGTGCGCGGGCTGCGGCGGCCCCGACAGTTACCAGTTAGGGAGAGCAGGTAGCGCCTCGGTGTCAGGTGTGCAGCAGCTTCGACCTGAGAACGTCAGGGAGGGGGGAGGGAGAGCACGGAGCTAGGCACTAAGGGCTCGCCAGCTGGCTTGGTAGGAGGGGGAGCTGACCGGGCGTGGCGCCCCAGCCTCAGCCTGAGAGCGTCAGGGAGGGAGAGCACGGGCTCGGCACTGTGGGCTCGGCAGCCGGCTAGGGAGAACGAGCACATGACCGGGCGTAGCGCCCTGGCGTTATGTGCACGATAGCCTCAACCTGAGAATGCCAGGGAGGGTGGGGCTGGGAGCGCTGAGCGCACGGGAGCCATAGTTGGGGCCAGGCCCATTGGGTGCGTGAATGGTGTTATGAAACGTACACAGCCCTAGTCCCACGGTCAATATCCTTCCATTCCTCACTCACCGCCTTTTCCTTTATTTAGATACTGATCGTAGTTCACCTCTAACGCATTGT
>JBBPOK010000701.1:0-14858 GCA_038091415.1 Leccinum variicolor | reverse complement strand
TCACTGGAGTGACAAAAGACACCGATGAACAATGGGACATTGGGGAAGGCGAGTCGAGGGGGGGTTCGTTACGATCTTCATCTCCTTCGCGAGATGTCGATATAGTCGTCGCTATAATCTTGAGTTTACTTGGATGTTACCTCCTTGTGGACTTCGACACGACAGGCGGTGCAGAGGTCACATAATTTTCCGTGTCACCGAGCATCCCATTGCCTTCTACAAAGCTCCTCTTGCGAGGGACGAAGACGCTCTCTCGTTTTGTGAGCTTATTCTTTGCAGCGACGCTCATCGTGCCTGCCATCGTCAACGCTGAGGCAGACCTCGAGAAGGAACGGGTAACTTTCTGGGCCTCGAAAAGATCTTCCTCGTGAGTATGAGCATGAAAGCGCGCAGTAAGACACTTTTCCGAAAAGACGTCGAGCAGTCCACGGTCCACCTGTTCTCTCGCAGCAGCTGTCGATCGAACGAGATGGAATGTGTTCGATTCCGGTAACGGGGCTGTGGAAATAGACGATCGGGAGCTGTTTCCACAGGTGGAGATGCGTCGCGCCGCTGCGTTGCAAAATGCAAATAGAGCGCGTCTGGGGCTTGATTACAACCCATACGTTACGGCTGAGCAGCAGCGCATGCGAGAAGCCGGGGAACGGGCACGGGAATTGGAACGGGAACTGGAACGGGCACGGGAGCAGGAGCGACGTCTATGTCTGTTTCGAGAAGCAGAGCAGCGGGAGCGGGAGACACGTCAACGACTGGCCAGAGAAGTGCAGGAGAGGCCGCGGAGGGCGGCGCAGGCTCGGGCGCAGAACCAGGAGAGCGGGGGGTGGGGGTGTACGATTATGTAGCTGCTTTATGGTAAAGTGTGGATGGCGGACCGATGTGAGTCGTTGGGACCACTGTGAGGCCAACTCAACCATACGATTTAGTGTCCATCCCAGGATGTCACACGACGACTGAGTCTATCGAATCTCCGACGAGTAGGTCCCACCACCGCAGTGTCATTTCTTGTGGGAATTTCCGCACGTAGACTCGTTTGGGAAGTTCTGTGTCTCTGATGGAGGAATTGCAACCTCGCCAGAGTTGGGAACAACGGATTCCACATCGTCCAGCTCTGGGATAAATTGTATCGTCGGTAGTGGACTGATCGTTTCGAGAGCGTCCCCTAGAATAAGTGCGGTGAAGTCGGCTTGAAGGCTCGAGGGAGGCTCATCGTTCCATGGCACTTCTTCCGTGGTAGCGCGCCTGATAGCGTCCATCCATATGTCCTTTTCACGACGACACGACGCCGCGAATTCAAACATGTGCGCTTTCGATGACAAACGAAACCAACTTGGCAGCAAGACTACATGACTAGCGTCAGCGAATGTTCACGCCAACGCAATACTCACTGACCATCGTCGAGACTCGTTAGCTCTGGATGCGTCCTTCTTCCCCAATACGCTCGCTTCTTTCTCCTGATAGACCCGACGCCATCTTCTTTCATCCTTCCTACCCTCCCGGATTCCTCGGAGACTTACGATTCCGCGACGACGTCTTCGAGGCTAGGCGTGCATGTTCTTCTGCTACTCGGAACATTTCTCGCACATGCTTCGGTCCATCACCAAGGTATTTCTGAATCAGCTCTGAACCCACGACACGTAAGAAAGTGGCGGAAGTCTGATTGGCAACAGCCTTTGCTAAGAGTGTCTTTCTTGTACCAGGTCCCAGGAACGCCATAAAGAATGACGCCCTTGGGTAGCTTAATGCCCATTTCCTCGTAAAGTTCTGGATATATCAGAGGAAGCTCGACGGATTCCTACCAAGGGTTCAGCGATCAGTCTAAGGTACCGTTCATCATGCCTACCTTGATTTCCTGTATTTGCTGCTCGAGACCACCAATATCTGCATAACTCTCCGTTGGGGCTTTCTCGAGTTTCATGACGCTGACCAGGGGATCCATGTCGTCTTCCAAAACACCAACGACCGCTTGGTTCTTGTGATGCAAAAGTACTGAGCATCCAGGCTCGATGCGATCTTTGTCGACAAAGTTCATCCTCGGTACATATTACTACGGCCCAGACGCAGTGCTGATGATGGCATGGTCGTCGTCGATGATCTCCTCCTGTGCCACGTAAATCGTCGAACTTTGACCTCTCGTCTTGGTTCTTCTCCTCTCTGGATGACTCCGGCTTCAAACGTTCCTGGTTTTGGATGAACTCTTCCTCGAGAATGAGATAATCCTTGATACGCTCCATCTTGAGGAGATGCAGACGACATCGGGTGCTCGGATAGATGGGAGGCAGCTTGGAGGCAGCTGCGGGGCCGCGCTTCCTCTTCTTTCCGACTCGCGTTGGTAGAGGGGGCTCCCATTTCTTCTTCTGTGGTTGTTGTTGAGCGTGGTGGTAAGAGACGGCGCGTTACCCTACAAGCAACTCGTCAGTGAACGTATGACTCGTCAAGGCGAACGGCGCGCACCATAATTGCGATTGAGGTTGAGCGTGGTGGTAAGAGACGGCGCGTTACCCTACAAGCGACTCGTCAGTGAACGTATGACTCGTCAAGGCGAACGGCGCGCACCATAATTGCGATTGAGGTTGAGCGTGGTGGTAGTAAGACCTCGACGCGTCGGATATGGACTTACTATGTAACGGCAGCACCGCCATGCAAGGGGGAAATCGGTTGACCGATTCTCGAACTCCATTCACCTTTTTTCGAGGTCCGCCCGGCCGTGACCGAGTCGCGACCTTGCTGTCACCTGATCAGCTGAACGTTTGGAGCTCGACGATTCGGCGTTATCCGTGACATAACTAGTTGGCAACTACAAACAAGTGGTGCATCTACCAGGTAGTAACGCATAGTAAATGAATCCAGTCCTAGCATGCAGGGCTTGACCGCTAAGATATAATGAAGGCACATTACCTCCTCATCCCGCCAGAGCGGTGCGTGAATTACCATCAACGTCTTGAGTGCATTGTAGCACCAGGGCAATGGCTTCCACCCACCCTTGAGAAAGTCGGATAGTAGATCTTGATCTGCGAACGACCAGGTCGGCAGAAGCGGAGACGTATCGAGATGCTCATAGATCGCCTGAGCGACATCGTGATCGTCGAGGTGGCTGACGCCGTGTCGTCTCCCGTCCTCCCCGTCTTCGTCGTTTCGCCGTGACCCGACGTCGACGTCGCCATCGTCGACATTGCCGTTGCACCGTCGCCGTGTTGTCGTCGTTGTCGTGGTTGCGGTCAGCGGTGTCGCTGACGCCATGATGCGTCGTCCTCATTGCGGTGTCTCGTTGTGGTGTCGCGGACGTCGCGATACAGTCTCCCCGCCCTCTCCACCCTCCTCCTCGTTGTAGCAGTCCGCGGTGTTACCGTAACGACGAGGTGGCTGACGCCGTGCCGTCTCCCCGTCCTCCCCGTCTTCGTCGTTTCGCTACTATACCGTCTCCCCGCCCTCCCCGTCCTCATCCTCGTCGTGGTTGCGGTCCGCGGTGTTACCGTGACGCACCGTGTTATCGTTGTCGTTGTCGAGGTGGCTGACGCCGTGCCGCCTCCCCGTCCTCATCCTCATCGTTTCGCCGTGACCCGACGTCGACGTCGTCATCGTCGACATTGCCATTGCACCATCGCCGTGTTGTCGTCGTGGTCGTGGTCGCGGTCAGCGCTGTTGCTGACGTCGTGCCGTCCGCATCGTTTCGCCGTGACGCGTCATCCTCGTTGCGGTGTCGCGAACGTCGAGTCGTCGTCGTCGCCGTAACCTCTCCCCGCCCTACCCGTCCTCACGTCGTGGTCGCGGTCTGCGGTGTTACCGTAACGCGCCGTATCGTCGTCGTCGTCGTTGTCGAGGTGGGTGGCTGACCCCGTGCTGTTTCCCTGTCCTTCCCGTCCTCGTAGCGTCGTGGCAGTCGCGGTTTGGTATATCTGATGGAGGGGGAAGGAAGACGGGAAGGGGGGGAGGGGAGGGAGACAGGAAGGGGGAGGGAAAGGGAAAGAAGGACCTCTCCGAGAGGACGCAGACCGAGCGACAAAGATATGTATGTATCCCGTCCTCGTCGGGTCGCGTTCCCCGACTCCCACGATAGTTGGGGGCGGCACAAAGCGATTCTGACGTGGGATTTGATTATATAATGGTACTGTACAGTCATGCCCAAGTGCTGCCGATCAATTGCCTTCGGAATTTAACAGTCTTAAAATTGATTTCATACAACTTGAATGTATGTATTCCTAGTAGATGATTTCGTGATTGATGCTCTCTGTGATGTTTCGTTGGAAGTCAATACTAGTCATTGATCCACCTTAACAGTTATTTTCGCTACAAGGATACAATGTTTCGTTCCAGTGCTACACTAATCTAGCGCTACATCAAGTACCCTCGGAGCTGAGTCGGACGGCGAGTTCCCGCTGTGAGGATGATGGTTTTGAGACAAAGTGTCTGACCGTGTTCATCGGATCATGGGCGTTAGTTAAACTGGGTTGCTCGTAGCAGAGTGAGAGAACGCACCATAGGCAGAATAACCACTGCGCATCTCATACTCGACTGAAACTGGTACACCGGTCTGTCGAATTACAAACCGAACATGGCCGACGAAACGGTCTGCCGAACGCAGATCTTCTTGAGTCTTCTCCAACAGCAAGCGGTTGTACTGGAGAGTGAGGGTGTTGCGATGGATGATTTGGAGGGCCAGGTTTCTGCGCGTGAGCCGTACTTCACGATCAGCACGGGCAGCCTCCAGCAGCAAATATGCCTCGGTCGTGTTTCCCGGAGGGGGGATGATGATATCTGAATCCGACTCATCTCCGTTTTGAGACTGTTGAACGTGGTAAGTTTTCCTCGCATGAATTATGGTTGTAGTACACTTACATGCCAATCGGAACTAGTACTCGATAGGTCTTTCTTAGGATCGACACCGTGTCTGGTCGGTGAACGAGAACCAGCGGGGATAGGACACAACGAAGGTCCAATGGTATGCGGGTGAAGGTAGGAAGCAAACGGGGCTAGATGGAAGATGGAGTCGGATCCGCTGCAAGGCTCGAACCCAGGCAAGTCACATCGTTGTGCGTCTCCGGATTGCGGTTGGTTGACGGTAATGACCATCGCTGTGGGGATGGTATGCGAGTATGGAGTAAATGCGGCACCCGATCAGTAGACGTAAGACTTACATGTGGGTCAACCCAAACACGTCGGACTTTCAAGCTCTACGCTTCTTGAAGCATGAGGCCTGAAGCGATTTTCGGTTCAAGATGCCCAGAGTCAAAAGTAATCGTGGCAAGCTCAAGACGATTAGTTGTCCCCGGTGCGGAAAAAAATTCTGCTCGGAAACTAACGTACTGCAGCACATGAATCAACCGTCGGGAACATGCCGGTCCACCTGGCATGATGATGTTACGCGCACTCTCCATCAGGTCCACGTCAGAAGTGGTTCTCCCGAAGACTTGGGGGACTCTATATCGGATTCCTACGACCAAGAACTTGGTCTCGCGGACCCGGACATTACTATGGACGTGGAAAATGAGACCGACGATCGGTACCTCGGCGGTCCCGACAATCAGGAATTCGCTCACCCCGACCCCGACCCGGACTTCGCGCCGGACCTGGTCAATCGGACAGAATTCGGCCAAGGTACCTCGGGCTCGTTTGTGGAGAATTATGAGGACTGCAGCGAGGCGTTTCCCGGCGGAAAGTCGTTCATGGACAACTTCAGACAGGATCAATATGCTGCCGAACGACAACAAAATCTATATTATCCTTTCGCATCTCGCGAAGAGTGGCAATTTGCCTCATGGCTACTTCGCTCACGTCTCAGCATTTCGGCTATCGACTCTTTACTTGCGCTTGATATTGTATGTATTATTTCTATCGAGTCGCCTGAGAATGAGTCTTGATTTCTGACAAGTATCATCTTAGCTTAAACGCATCCCTCTCTCCTTTCGTTCAGGAAAGCAGCTACGAAGTCGTGCTGAAACGCTCCCGTCAGGACCTGCTTGGTTGTGCGAGACCATAACGCCAGAAGGTCCTACCAAGAATGCGGTACGCGTGTTCTATCGTCAGCCGCTCGAGTGCTTGCAAGAGCTTCTGAGTAATCCATTACTTGCACCGTACATAAGCTTTGTTCCTCGGAAAGTCTGGACCTCCGCCGCGAAGATATGTCGTGTCTACGACGATTGGTTGAGCGGTGATCAGTCTTGGGATATTCAGGTGAGACAATTGCTGGTTGTTAATCATCGATACTAACCGTAATTATAGCGCGAGCTCCCCGTCGGAAGTACGCAATTAGGCGTAATTCTTTCTTCCGATAAGACCAACATTTCGGTCATAACCGGCAACCGAATGGCGCACCCTGTACTAATTAGCCTAGCAAACATCGATGCTAAGATTCGAGGTAAAACCTCTCTTCACACATATATGCTCCTCGCCCTTCTTCCCATCCCCAAGTTCCTCCACAAGAACACCCGCGTGCGGAGCTTATGGCAAGATCGATTGTTCCACAAAGCGTTGGACTTGATCTTGCGTCCCTTGAAGATCGCTGCTTCTGTCGGCGTAATGATGAATGATCCGGTAGGTAATATACGATATTGCTTTACACCGCTTGCCGCTTGGATCGCCGACACTCCCGAGCAATGCCTCATTTCTGGAACGAGCCCGAAGGCCTCCCCAATTACGACAGCTATGTCGAAAAACTTCGGCGATTCATTCCGCCATCCTCCTCGCACGGCCTCAGTCACTCTCAATGCCATACGAGTCGCACGTTCAAAGCAAGATCCGCCCGACTACAAAGCATTCCTGAAATCGATCAGGGAGCTCGGACTGAACGGCGTACTAGATCCGTTTTGGAAGGACTGGCCCCTCTCTGACCCTGCGTCCTTTCTCCATATCGAACCTCTCCATCACTTTCACAGGTTTTGCTGGGACCACGACACTCAGTGGTGCGTTATGGTTGTCGGAGCGCAGGAGCTCGACTTTCGATTTTCCTTAATCCAATGTTCAGTTGGATATCGTTCATTTCAAGATGGTGTTTCAAAGCTGAAACAGGTCACTGGACGTGATCATCGAGCTGTACAACGTTACCTGGTCGCCGTTATCGCAGGTGCTGTTCCCCATCGATTCCTCGCCGCCATCCGGGCTCTTATGGATTTTCGATATCTTGCTCAAGCGCCGTGCTTCACGGATGAGAGTATCAGCAAGGTCTCGCAAGCTCTGCAAGAATTTCACGACCAGAAGGACGCTGTCGTACGTGCTGGAGGGCGAAAGGATGGCTGGGGGATTCCGAAGTTAGAACTATTGCAAGGAGTTGTTCCTGATATTCGCCGCTCGGGACCCATTATGCAATGGTCCGCAGACCCTACCGAACACGCGCACGTTCAAGACATCAAAATTCCTGCTCGGGCTGGCAATAATCAAGATTACTATAGCCAGATCGCGCGTTATCTCGACCGATCGGAGAAGTGTCTACGATTTGACATCGCCACCTATCTGGAAGGGAAAACAGCAGAGGGGCTTCAGGAGGATAATATGGAGTTGGATCAAGATGAAGAACACGAGCCAGATGAAGATATATCTCTTTCCGACCATCTGGGAATACGTCCTTTCGCTCGCACTAATTACTTTGAAATTGCTGAGGCTCTCTTTAATGGCTGTTTGCCGAATGCCCCCCGTCCTCACCGAACTTTCTCTACTGCCACCACCGCCTTCCACCTTTCACTCAAACCCTCCCTGCGGCTGAGTATAGATGAGGCCGCTGCCAAATTCGACCTCGCCGATTTTCGCCCCGCCCTTCAAGAATACTTTTCTCGCCTCGAGACGTCATCGCCGCACGTCGTTTCTGGGATTAGAAATCACCCCCGAGTTTCCAACTTATCGTCAGAACGAATACAAATTTGGCACAAGCTCCGCATCCAGCAAATGTCCTACTACAGCAGCGAGGACCCGGATGCACCACAAACAGTGCGGGCGATCCCTCCTTCCCCCGACCATCCTTACGGTTTATACGACGCAGTTGTCGTTAGCACAACACCAGAGAGCTCTTGGCCCAAACAAGGGCTCGAAGGTACGTTTTCATAAACAAATGATCAAGTACTATTCATTCACAGTCTGTAGGTCACTCGATCGTCCAGCTGCGAACGGTATTCCGGTTCCTCCACTCAGATTCCTTCCTAGCGTATGTTCAACGCTTTGATATCGTCCCTCATCGGGGATCCAGCACTCATCCAGGGAGCGGTATGCACCTGCTCCGACGTGCAGTGAGGCCGGATGGCGTCCGCATCGGTGACATCATTCCCCTCACTCTTATCCGATCACCCGCTCACCTTGTTCCGTATTTTGGCGAAGCTGCTAACAATCGTTTGACGCATCAGAATAGTTACGAGTTTTGTACGGAGTTTTGGTTGAATAAGTATTGGTCGAAGGATTTTTACTACGCTCTATCAGCTTAATGTGTCGTTATTACCTATTACCGCACGTTCCATCGATATGACCTGATTGATCGATTCTTTGCCATGCCATTTTGGTCCGTGACTCTTGACTCTTAACTATATACCCTCAACCTCGATTATGGATAGAATATCGCTACCTAGAGACTCTCTGCAGACTGAGGTGGCTCCTTCCCAAAATCGGCTCTAAGTAACAAAACAAATTGACACGTTTACAGCCCCGACCGCTGCGGGCGCATGCCACACCACGCAGCAACTCCCGTGTACGTGCTCACATTTGTCCTGGACCGACACAAATCTCAGCAGTTCATCCAAAGCTCGCCAGCATCCCCCCCGAATTCAGACCCAAATCCGAGGGCTGTCGCGACAAAATGGATCGTATGGTGGAAAACGATTCCAAGAGCTTCCGCTGGCAGCTGAGCAAGTCCGAAACTGGGGGGCTGCTCGAAGCCCTGTACCCACCCTCGTTTCTGTTTGGGCCAAAGCTAGGGATGGAAGATGTTTTGAACGACCTACGCGAAGGCCAGTTCTATGGGATGACGAGCGGGGTAGAGGGGGAGAGCTGGGCTAGTTTCCCATCTCTCTCGGGTAAGGACGCGGAGGAGCGTGCGGCACTCTTCCTAAACAATGTTTTGGAGAGAGTCGAAGCGTTCACTGGAAAAAATACGAGGAGGTCAATTGATATCTACCCTAATCGTTTCCATATGGCTGACCCACCACTCAGGAGATGGCACGCACGCGGGGCCACAAAACCCTTTACGGGGTCATATCTGCTACGCAAGCCAGATCTTGTCCTCAGCACCCACGACGGCGACTCAGATTGGAGGGACGTCCTTGTTTTTGGAGAGGTGAAGGGCATGAAGAATTACGACAGCTTAAAGTCTTCTTTCGCGCAGATTGCTGGGCAAACGGGTGTGGTCCTATGTGCTCAGGACGGAAGACACGCAGCCCCCTCCCTTCGCTTGTTGGGATCCTACGTTGGCCTGACCTTTTTCGACCGGGGGGGCTCACTCGAGACACACTTTGTCGATATTCACGCCGACCCCGAGTTATTTCTTCGGATTCTAGTCGGTCTCAACGCCGCCACCTTCGCTCAGCTCGGATTTGACACCCCACCTTTTGATAATTCCGGGGACAGGCGCATAACGATTGCACAGGAGGGAACCTCGGAAACGACGACGATCAAGCTCGAATCCTTGATCTTCATCTCGGATGCTATACATGGGCGTGGAACGACCGTTTGGTCCGCTTCGATGGATTTCAAGTTGAATGATTCCGAATCACCTCCGACTCGAAGATGCGTAGTCGTCAAAGACTCCTGGATCGACCCTTTGCGCAAATTCTCGGAAGGCTACATTCTAGCTACTTTGAATGATACTGGGATCGTAGGCGTACCTACGCTTTTGGACGAATACCAAGTTCAAGGTCCCCACCCCGCGCGGCCCGATGAACAGTTCAACTGTTCGACGCACTTAATCCGCGCCCTCCTGCCAGCACCCAATCGCAATGCGATGGGGCGTCGATATCAACTCCGTGTCCTTTCTCGTCTCGTCACCAGTCCGGCTGGACTCTCCATCTTAAAATTCCGCTCTCTGGGTGAACTTCTTGTAGTCTTCATTGATTACGCTCTCAGTGAGTGGAGGTTTACGTATTGCATTCTGCTCACTCATCGACTACCGTGTTCTAGCCCATAGAGATGCGGTGAGAAAAGCGCGAATTCTCCACCGCGACATCAGCTTGTTAAACCTGCTCGTTATTATCTGGGACGGTACCCAGACCGAGGACCGTCTAGAATTCCTGGATCAACTCCCCGGGGAGACACGGGATCGCCTTCGTCAGAGGATAAAGGCGTCTGTTTCTCATCGCGGTCTTCTCGCTGACTGGGGCTACGCGGTCCCCATCGAACTTCCTTCCGAGCTCCCAGCTACCCGCCCCTCTACCCCCAGTTCTGACCACGGTGAAAACGTTGTTCCCGTGTTGCTCCGTGACGGCCAGCACAACACTAAGGAGTTTATCTCAGTCGCCAAGCTTCAACATAATCATGAAGTAAAGCTTCAGATGGCGAGAGACCCGCTCGACTTCACTCGATCTTCGATCGACAACAATCCGTTGTGCCGCACGGTGGGTTCGCTTTCATTTGGCACGCACTAGATAGACTGAAATAACTATTTAGGGAACGTGGTCATGGATGGCCGCTGAGCTAGTCGTGGCGGGACCCGACAAGCCGGTATTCCACAAACCATCGCATGACATAGAATCTATGTTCTATGTGTTGCTTGGAATATGCGTATTCCTCGACGAACCTCACAAACCGAAGGGGGAGGAACAACTACGAGCTTGTTTCGATTTATATTTCAATTCGTTTCAACCAAGCACTGATAAAACCAAGACCATCCAGTCTGCTCTCGGCTGGTATGCTGACATCCTCCCTCACATTTCACCGTACTTTCGACCCTTGGTTCCACTCCTCGACAAACTCCGGGACAATATAGTTGTGCCGATGGGACTTTCAGACGGTCGGTTTTGCAGCGATGAGAAACGGGTCACTCATGAGCTGCTGCTCGATTCCCTTCTGGAGGCGCTATGTAATCTAAAGGATGACGCCTGGACTCCAATCATCCCCTCGGACAATGACACCTCGCAGATACCCCCTACCCCATCATCGCCCGAATTCAACAATTCGGGATCCGAATCTGCTATTCATCAAGAGTCGCAGAGCAGATGGCGTATGCCACGCCCTAGTCCCCTCCGTGAGATGAGCGGATCCGGTTTCGCACCCTCACAACCTCCGTCCACTAGTTCTAAGACTTCGAAAAAACGAGTCTCTGGCGACGAAGATTTGCGTCTGGACGCAAAACGCCCGCGGCCAATGCCCGGGACCCCCGCCTCTCGTTCATGGTATCCATCCACCGCCCCGTCTGAACTTCATGCGCAGACGTAGTGTGTATTCACCCTCTCGTTTGTTTCTTTGTTTCGTGAATTTTACCTATGTACGCTCTTTATGTTTCCCTCTGTATGTTTTGTTTTGTTTTCGAACTGGTTCGTTCGGCCCTATGTAGCTGTGGTACCCGTACTTGTTGTGACTGGAGTTAGTGTTTTTATTCGTAGTTCTGACGTCGGATTACAGGTGTTGTTTATCAAATAAAACATGTGACTTGGTCGGAATAAATTGCTCGGCTACTAAGGAAACTTTTCTTTTGGTGTTTTCCCCACTACCCATCATGCCTCCCAAACGAAAGTCCGGGTGTGAGGACTTGGAGTACAGTGATGACGACGCCGGCTTTAATGATGGGACTACCCCCCATTCAATGACCGAAGTTCCGGAGTCACCTGGTATTTGACTTGTCGCATGCATCCCTGCTAGTGTTTACTGATTCTTTCTCACATTTTCAGTGTCTCGCGTCCGTCGATCTATGCGCAATGGAAAAGGGACTGGTGGTAGGGTCGCCCAGATGGAAAATCTGGAGCGGATTCAGGTCGTGGGGCGCAAGAGGTTGAGGACGAAAGGATTGACCGACCTCGATGCTGCAACCGAGGACCTGGAGGTGAATCCAATGGCACCTAGTTCGAGCATCGACTCGCAATGGACAGCGACGTCACGCCCACGGCCCCGTCTCAGACCTGACCAGGCTGCTGCCCTCTTACAGTCTTCAAGCCAGCCTATCAACCGACCATCCTTCACAGTCGCAGCGCCGGGTCAACAATTCGGCTTCAGGATGCCGAATCCTGATCACCATGGCTCACGTTTAGGTTCCCCCAACCCCTCCAATCCATCACTACCCCCTTCGTCTCGCGCCAGCTCGATCTTTTCTGGTGGGGGTCACTCTACCTCGACTGTCGCCACGTCTCGTGCGCCTTCCACTTGCTCAAGTTCTCGTCAGGGCTCCCAAGAAGTTTTCCGTCGCCGCTCATCTCATCTTCAAAAACTTGCACTCGCCTCCCAGTCTGTTACCGAGGTGCCTAATACTCGGATGTCTCACGCTGGAGTGTCGTCTTTTGGTAAGGATAATGCCGTGCGGGATATCTCGAATTCCTGTGCTAACATTTACTTTGCAGTCGAGGATCAAGGTTCGGTTGAGTCCCAAACTCATCCACGTAGTCTTGCCTCTATGTCGTTGTTCGACCAGCCAATCGACGAACCGAACCCAATTCCGAACCCACTTCCGCGTCTTGCCGGCCGTCGTCGTCACGTAGCATCCCCAGTCGAGGATGAAAGGTCAGTTGTGCCCCAGCCCCCTCCACGTATCACTTCTGCAGCTGCTCTATTCGATGAGCCGGTCGACGAGCCGGTCGACGAGCCGGGGTCTCCTCCAATACGCCCTGCCGGCCTGCGTCGCCCACCATCCTCACGCCCACCCCGCCAAACTAGTGGGAGCCATACACTCTCCGTCGAGAATGTTGCCGGGGGTGGCCACTTTCAGAATGAAATCGACGAAGCGTCACCGAGCGAAGACGAACGGATCGCGGAGGCAGCGCTCAGAGGCCAGGATGATGTTAGCCAATCTCAAGGTCAGTTCTATTCGTTATTCGTGTAGAGATATGACAATGGACAATGTGCGTAGATGTCCGTCCCCCTGCGCTGGCAGTGATCACTCCACCGCATCCATCCCATTCTCAAGGTATGTACATATCTTGTATCGTTAGTTCTCCGATGACCCGACAACTAGCAAATACTGAAGATGTCGTTGCCCAACATCGTCAACGCAATCGTGCTCCCCGTTGCCCGAGCGGTGCGCAATTGATTGCCATTAGGCAGCAGCAGCGTTCCACTGCGCCAAGCGCAGGTAACGCGCCGGTAGCCACAACACGTCGGGCATCGAGCCATTCAAGCCATCACCGAGAAGCTACACTACCACTGGACGCCAGTCAGTCTAACCCACCCCTCGAACCCACCCAATCCGGACGCCGAGTCGGATCTACAACGGAGGGCGCAGATCCATCTCAGTTACAGTTTTACGAGCCGGCGGTTCGGGACATCATCGAGCGAGGAAAACAATTTTCCCACTGCGACGCCGCATCCATCAACGCCTTTCCAAACCGTGCCGAATTCAACAAGTTTGCTTTGGAATACATCGAAGAAGCGGTCCTAGAAAGACGTACCAAATCATTGCTTATTCCCGAGGGTAAGGCTGACGAATTCATCAGTCTCTGACTATTGACTACCTCTTGAAACAGGTTGGTGGCCTCAGTATGCGAACGATATCTGCAAACTGGTACGCCCGAGCTCACTACCATGGATATATCTAATCTTGCCTTGATAGCTTTGGGAAGACCTCGGGAATTGGCGGTCGGCCCTGAGAAAAAGAGCTCGCACCTACGTCACACAACGTTACGAGTGGGATGTAATGAATCGCCAGGAGGTAAATAAGGAGATTGCAATGGAGTTGCTCGGCAACAATGGACTGTTCTTGCGGGACGGTGTGGATGATGAGGTAGGTGCACCATACAAGACTTTGATTCGTATTGAATGGGCTTTGTAGGGACGGACGAACAACTTCGCGCACCCCGCGCTAGCTGGACTTGTCACGGATTTCTTCTACGGCGGGGACAAGAGTGTCGGGAAGCAGTTTCCTGACGTCTTTGCCACGGAGGTTCCGAGAGTAGCCGTTGCCGTTGCCGCTACTGCGGTAATGCGTCTCGGCGTTTTGATTGTTATTCACGGTCTGATTAGTGTCTTTGCAGCTTAAAGTCGCTCTCGATGAGATTGCATCTCAAGGCGAGGTCAATTTTCGGGTTACAACATATTCCCCAGTATATCTTGAAATGCTCGGTCTCATGAAGAAGTGTGATACTTCACCGATACACGCCGCAAAGATCAAGGCTCTCCGATACAAATGGGCGGAAGTGGGCAGGTAATGCACTCCACAGCCCAATTTCTATATACGTTTACTGAATTATTAATTAGTGGTGGTGCGTTGCCACAAGGTGCACAAGCTCTGGCGGGAACAAATGTTTTTGATGTCGTGCTGGATTGATCTTGTACTTTCACATTGTGACATTATGTAATGGTTATTTACCAAATTCATTTTGTTCATACCCGAGATCGGAGATCCTGTTCCTGGATATTAGAAACAAAATAAATAAATATATTACAGACTGCTCCAGAAACAAAACAAATTACAGACTGCTCCAGTGTGTCACAGACTGGACTAGTCTGAATTCTATATCATCCTTTGAGTCTTTCCTAGTCTATAGTAGTCTTTCATGGCTGTCCTAGTCTAGGTAGGGTCTGGCACAGTTCTAGCCAGTTAGGTACCTTGCTAGAGAGGTCTAGGATCTGTTCCAGCCTGCCCAGCCCTGTCCAGCCTAGACAGACAAGGGTGAGTTTGCTGATGTGCGCACCGGCGACAATGCTCCGTCCTTCACTCAGTCGCACTGACCACCCTCAACCATTCACGCCCAGCGTTCTCGCGGGTACCTTCAAGTCTTTTTTGCCCTTGGCTGCGTATCGCTCTCGCT
>JBBPOK010000700.1:0-14894 GCA_038091415.1 Leccinum variicolor | reverse complement strand
AGAATAGTCCAATTGTATAAATACTCAAGTTGGTCATAGCTGGTAGACCCACTGGCAGCTTTGACCTCTTGAGCTTCTAGCCAAAGTCCTTTGCTTTAATCCACATCTTCATCTCTTTCCAAGTGTCACCATCAGCCCCTAAGTGATAGACCGACAGTTTGACCGGACTTGGGTTTACTTTAGAAAGGATATGATGATAGCGATCATACTTGGGAACCCACATCTGGATTGAGGAAAGCCCAGTCAGCTATAAATGTCTTCCACCACCATAAACCCTCAGCTCCTCGACGACTGAAAATGAATTGCACCCTGTTTGATAGTTTTTTTTCTACTCCTATCATTAATTTCACCTCTGGTTCTACCTCTGCTTGATCTGGTATCTCAAGCCTAGTAGGGGGGTAATGTTACAAATCTCTCCTTTCCCTCTTCATTTTCTTACTTAATCAGTCACGTGACCACATCATGTGACCTCTTACATCAGCTTCATCTTTCACTTTCTTTTCATGTCACATGACCTGCTAAGTCAGCATCACGTGACCTGTACCTTTATCTTCACACCACTTAGTGGACACTTACCATACTATTAGTTAGCATAGCTTATACAGACCAGTGCTCTCGGTCTTATGTGAGGATGGATTGTAGAGGCCAAGCACCTTCATTTCACATTTGTTCGATGCTGCAGAATGGAACTACCCTATTTATGATTAAAAACTTTTAGCAGTTATCCGCGCTCTCAAAGAGTGGCAGCATTATCTTGTTGCCACTGGCAGTGGTAGACCAAAGTTCAAGATTTGGATAGACCACAAAAACTTGGAGTATTGGAAAAATCCGCAAACATTGTCCACTAGGCAGGCACATTGAATGACATGCAGTACTCCAAGAGTTTAATTATGTTATGGTATACTATAAACCGGCCCGGGGAACTACCAATTCCGAGTCCCGGACTTTGTCTTGTAGATCGGAGAGTCATGGAGATGCAGTATCTAATTTAAACAAAAATATTACTGTACTTCCCCCACATGTATTCATTAATGATGTTCACTTTTGTTCCTTTTTTCTAGATAAAACACAAAAAGAAACAAAAAATACTAGTCTAAACGGACTATTGGACTATCAATTAAATAACAATCTTTTACTAAATTCACAAAACAAAGTCTTTCAAGTTCCTCATTCTTTATGTACTTCCCTTATTACTACAATCTGTCATGATTCGCCAATTGCCAGACATGATGGTCAAAAATGGACTTATTTGTTACAAACCTTTTGTTTCTCTCTTCATTTTCTTACTTAATCAGTTGACCTCTTATATCAACTTCACCATTCACTTTCTTTTCATGTCACATGACTTGCTTAGTCAGCATCACGTGACCTGTACCTTTATTCTCGTACCACTTGGTGGACCTTACCTAGCATAGCTTATCCAGACCAGCCCTAAGCTGGTCTGTGCACATGTACCAATAGTATAAATACTTGAATGCAGCAACCGAACAAGCCAGTCTTGTTCTGGTTGGATTCCCTCCATCCTACACATTCCCCTCCCTAGTCTGCCATAGTCCTTATTGGAATGAGGTTGCCTTCATAAGAACAAGACTTTTCTACTATCCCACCTCTTTGTCACCAGTACATCATGACAAACACTTTTAACTCTATCACTGTGTCATAGTTGGATCCCAGACATAAGGGAGAACCCTCACATCAGAGGATGAACGAGAACCCTTGAGCAGGCGACCCTCAGGTGATTATGAACACCTTGCAAATTGTATTGCGGGACTGTACATTCCACAAACTTGTTCGCTTTGCGAAGGCTACGACCTCATTCAAGAGGATAAGCTTCGCTGCAAGCCTTAATAGTATCAATCCCTATCCTGTGCATAGTGGGTCAGCACACACTTTCGAACAAGCATAATTGTTATCGAGGTTGTGTGTGATATAACCTAAATAATCTGTTCAAGTTGGTATTACCTAGTACCAATCCGCTTGACGGGCAACAGATATTGCCTGCGTGCACTCCCTGGTTTCCCGGTTCCCCCATTCACCCCTAGGCTATTCCTGTGAGGTAGCATCTCATCAACGGTTCTTTTAACAGATCCGAGTGAAGTGACTCTCCGTGAAATCCTCCTCGTTATATGAGCATCAACCTCATAATCCTCGTCGGTACTTTTAGTGAAAAGTTAAAGTCCAGTCCGGTCCAGTTTTTTTGCCAAAAATTGAGGCAACCGGACCAAGACCGGTTGAAAGAGATTCGAAAATGTTCGCAACCGAGACCGAGACCGGTGGCAACCGGTCCGGAATGGTTGCACCCGGTTGCAAGACCGGTTTCAACCAGTTGCCACTGAAAGCGGTCTCGTGCTCAGGGGCGTGTGACTTTCGCGCTCAGCGGTGGGTGTATCGGAGGTAGTACGGAATTCCAGCTTTGATTTGATCTATGATTTATGTTAATCGGATAGGTTCCGATGGAGATATGACCGTTTTCGAGGTATTGATGATTTGATCACTTGATCTATGTGTAGATCGCATGCGATCGCGTGTGTTTTACGCTCAGGCGGTAGCAAACTAAATGTAGTACACATATATACCTACTTTCCGAGCCATAGATAGCGTGAATAGACACATTACCGGGTGAGATATCTTACTTCTTGAGTCAAATAGCATAATATCTTCATACATGAGCCAAAAAACTCCAAATAAATTCAAAAGAAATGTGGAAAAATTACCAGAAATTACCGAAAATAGTATAGTACATAGGGGGTGGCTGTACACCAGTCCTAACCAGTTGCCAAAATTTCATCGAACCAGGCAACCGGCAACTGCAGTCCAGTTGCGATCAGTTGCGGTCCAGTCCAGTTGCCAGTTGCGCTACCAGTCCACAACTGGACTTCAAAACACTAGGTACAGGAAACCGTTAAATTAAATCAATGCCCTACCTCCTGCCGAGCCCTTAATACAATCTATGAATCTCGATTGGATGAAACCGAAGTCGATTACTCCTATCAAATTCATGGTCTAGGAAAAGAGCCTTCTGATGGAATTGAACCAGAAGAAGCCTCCAAACTGGTACCTGGGGCATATCACGACTATCTTGACATCTTCTCAAAGAAGGCTAGTGACTCACGTATGCCCGAAAAGAAAACCTGGGATCATGCGGTAAACCTAAAACCAGATTTCAAGCCGAAAAAGGGTAGATTAATTCCTCTCAACCCTGTAGAGCAGGATGAAGTCAAGACCTTCATAGAAGACCAATTGAACAAAGATTACACTGGCATCCGACCTTCGAAGTTGCCCCAACCTTCGCCAGTGTTCTTTATCCCTAAAAAGGATGGTAAAAAGATGGTCATGGACTATAGATATCTAAACAAGGGAACTGTCAAAAACAAATATCCCGGGCCTCTCCCCCTCATTGGTTCGATCATCGATAAATTAAAAGGAAGCAAGATCTTCACCAAGATGGATCTCCATTGGGGCTATAACAATGTGAGAATTAAAGAAGGAGACAAATGGAAAGGAGCCTTTGTCTGTCATCTTGGATCCTACGAACCAACCATGATGTATTTTGGGATGTGTAATTCCCTGGCCATGTTCCAGAACATGATGAATGACATCTTCCAAGTCGCGGATATGGAAGGTATAGTGATTATTTATATCGATGGCCTCTTGATATTTACAAATGGAGATATGAAACACCATCAGGAAATGGTTAGAAAGATCTTAGAGAGACTTCGAAAGAACGACTTGTTCGTCAAACCCGAAAAATGCTTCTTTGGAGTGCAAAAAGTTGACATGCTGGGCATGGATGTCTCCTGCGATGGAATCTCAATGAATGCTGAAAAACTCGATGGCATTGCTAAGTAGCCAGTCTCCACAAATGTAAAAGCCGTAAGAAGCTTCTTGGGTTTAGCCAACTTCTACTATTGCCGCTTCATTACCAACTACAGCTTGGAAGCGAGACCTCTACATGACTTAACAAAAAAAGATCAACCCTGGAAATAGGAAATGGCTCAACAGAAGGTGTTTGATACGCTCAAAAATAGATTTACCACCGCACCCATATTGGCTCATCCAGATGACACGACTCCCTATCGCGTTGAGTGCGACACTACAGACTTTGCAACAGGAGCTGTGCTCTCATCTTTGAAAAGTGACAAATGGCACCCAGTTGCATTTATGTCACACTCCATGACTCCTGAGCAGCGCAACTACCCCATCGCTGACAAAGAAATGCTCGCCATCATCTAAGATCTTAGCGCTTAAGCAATGGAGACACTATTTAGAAGGTGCTAGGCATAACTTTGAGATCTGGACAGATCATAAAAACCTCCAATATTTCATGAAGAGTCAAGATCTGAATCGACGACAAGCCAGATGGGCTCAATACCTATCCTGATTCGATTACACTCTTATAAATAAACCTGGTACCTCGATGGGAAAAGCCGATGCCCTCTTCAGGAGAGAAGATCATATGATCGGTATTGAGAATGACAATAAACAAATGATGTTCATACCGGAGTCTCACATTAGATCTCTAGAAGAGATTACCCTATTCGATAAAATCAAATCTTCGCACTCTGGTTGCACATCTCCAGATGGGACGATCCTCCGTGAAGGATTATATTAGACCTTTCGTGTTCTTTACGTCCCAGATCCAAGCCGTGAATTCGATGACCAACCTGGTGAAGACTTAGCTTGGATTTCACGAGAGATCACTCTGGACCAATACGAAACAGTCAAACACCTCAAAAGAGCGTGTTTAGCTGCGCGGCCGCAACCGACAAACATGCCGGAAGACAGGGTAAGGGTAGAGATTATGGAGTGGGTGAGTAAACGAAGTCAATTGATTGTGATGTATCATTGATGAAAATAACAATGTCCCACAGTTTTGATAGTGTGTTAGTAGTGGTAGATCGATTCTCTAAAGAAGTGGCCTTTGTGCCTACCACGAAAACCATTACATCAAAAGGGACAGCAAAGCTATATGGAAATTATGATGGAAGCATCACGGACTTCCCGATTCACTCATTTCCAATCGCAGACCACAATTTGCTAGTCAGATGATGGTCGATCTCCTCAAATTGCTGACAATAGAAAAGAAGATGTCCACAGCATATCCGAGTCATTCCCAAACCGATGGACAAACAGAGCGCATTAATCGTGAACTCAATCAGTACCTCCGTCTCTTTACTAGTGTTTTAAAGTCTGGTCTGGTCCGGTTTTTTGCCTAATTTGGGCAAGACTGAGACCAAACTGGTCCTGGGTATTTCCTGATATGGAAAAAACCGGACCAAGACCGATAAAAACTGAAAAAATGGTCTTTTTCGGTCTTTTCATCGGTCAAGACCGGTTTCTCTGTGCCCGAAAGATATAATGCATTCTTGGCTTCCTGCCCATATTTTTTCTATGTCAATCGGTTCACATGCAATTGAGTTATGATTATTTCAATATTAAAACTTCTTCTCCCAAAAGGAAGCCGTGCTCATGACATAGTAAATGTATCACACGTCAAACCTTTCATTGAACCACTGCCTAGGCCATTATCCTGACCCGGCCCCCTTCTCATAGATGATAAAGGAACCAAAGAATTCAAAGTTGAATTTATAGTAGATTCACACCCTGTTGGACGGGGATTCCAATACCTGGTGCATTGGAAGGGTTACAATGAGTCGGACTATACTTGGGAACCAGCCTCCACTTTAAAAAACGCACAGGGTGTGATTAAAAATTTTCACGAAAAGAAGCCAGCCGTGCCGAGAAAACTTCGCATGACTCGGGAGACCTTTGATGAACTCTTCCAGCCATGCATAAACTACACAAATGGTTCCATGGAACCACCTCCTCATCTGGAATCTGAGGACTAGAAGGGGTCCAGTGTTACTTATTTTTATGCCTGATATGCACATCAAGCACAGTGCCCAAATGTGCACATCCCTACTCTCCTTGATCACCCTTATTTACATTGCCTTGTACAAGTACAGATTCTCGCATTCTGGCCTGTTCCCTAAATGCGCACTCCCAAGAGGTACTAATCTGAGCATTTTGGAACAGTGCCTAAATGTGCAGTTACATAGCCACGGCATGAGATATACATGCCCCCTAATATATCCTTTAATAGTAATCATACCTGGCTGTATTGATACACGCCCTAGTCACATTCTACTAGTATAGCCTCCCTAGCATGGACCAAGTGTAAGTACTATAAAATGTGAATACAGCCAATAGAACAAGCTAGTCTTGTTCTTGTTGGATTCCCTCTGACCATGACTAGTCCACTCTTTCCTTGTATTTAGTGATTGGTGTGCCAGATGCTGTATAGTGTCATCGCCTTCATTAGAACAAGACTACTCTTTCATCTCTCACACCCACCTGTCGCCGGTACATGCAACAACCACTTTGCTCTTACTACTTTGTTCTATCGACCCGTTGCATAGGCTTTAAATACCTGTGCTTGGATGGCAGTTGCCCGACCTTAACAGCTCGAGACCACAACTTGAATCTCAACTGTGTTTCAAAGTAACATTTATAGAAGCAGTCACCTGCATTGCATTTGTGAAAGTATAGAATCATGATTTCTTCTATGTTAAATAAGATTCACAGCCTCGTCGAGCTAAATTGTCAGCCATAGCCAGGCACAACCCGGTCTCCCCCACTCGTCCTCGACAATCCACCGGTGCCCCACTAGTATAGCATAGTTTTCTTTTACAGGAACCTTTTCGTGTTGACGGTCTCCTTGTGAGTATCTCCACAACCAAATCTTGATATAGCACATTGCCCATCATTGAGAACCCAACTGTGCCCTCGATCCAAAACCGGGAAATCTTTCCTATCCCTCAACTAAAACTCATTGCCCCTGAAGATCACCCACACTATGATCCAAACGACATCTCCTCAGGAGAAAATTACAATATTGAATTCATTGAAAATTGGGCTCATTGGCTAGAACACAAGTTCTATCATAATGCAATCGACGGAAATAACTTAACACCTTTCCACCCTAGTATCCACTAGCACTATGAAGGATCAGTAACCTTCCAAGTCCCTCCTCTCCACAATGTCGTGACCAGCATCCCCCATGGGTGGTGTTCCCACCTACCAAGAAGAAGTCGATGAGCTCAGACAGAGGCTTAACCAGCTTACAGAGCTCCTCACTGCCCACACTCCTTCCCAGCGGACATTTTGAGGGTGGGGGGCTCCATCCTAGTAGCATTAGTAGGAATAAATTCTAATTTACCAAATTTAGTAACAAATTAAAACACCGCAACTTTATCCCCTCCATCCTCTCACTGACCGCTGGAACAAAACACAAATAAACACGGCAGCCACAGCTCTTCAGCCCCTTATTTCAATCTAATTGAGCAGTCAGTCCGCCTGCGTCACAGGTCACACTTGGCTTGCGTAAATACCGTGGAACCACGCTAAACTTGAAGGCCACCTAAGTCTTTAATCAAGCACTATTCTAACAGAGTCTGGATGCACTCGCCAGTGCCCAGATCTCCATGAAAAATAATGACATGTTTATGCATATCAACCATGTCAAAAGGAGATTCTGTTGGGTCTCCAACCCCCCCCCCCCAGGCTTGCTGAAGTAACTCCATGATTGCTTGAATGTTGCCTGTGACCTTTGATTGGTGTTATGATTGACCCCTCTCTTTTCCCTCTATCTCTTTTTCCTCGCCTCTCACTATGCCTTTCGTCTCACCATTATCTACTTTTTGTACTTTAGATCGTTTTAACGGGTTTCTCTGCTTTCCACACCCGAGACGACACTGCCTTTCCTATCTCCAAGTCTTATCACTTATCTCTTTTCTTCCCTTGCTTACTATGTACTCACAGCCATCCGCAGCTTCCTACTCATCCATACTGTGGATGACACACACTGGCATCTTCCTTGCGATTCCATCGCCTTCCATCCAGTAGTACTTAAGGACTTCTTCTTTCGTTTGTAAAATCCTAAGCTAGAGCTACTTGAATTATCACTCAGTTCTCTCAGCCTACTCTTAGTCCCCTCAGTCCCTTTGTCTCCTAAGTGTGTGCCTTCTTCTCGGCGTCCCTAGTTGCTCTCATAGTCCTGTCGTTTGATACGAACACAACGACTCATCTTTAGTCTCAGTCCTTCGTCCTTCAAGTTTACGTCCGACCTTACTACAGGCCAGTTGTAACAATTGGTTGATGTCTATGGCACAAGGTGTCTGGTGCATCTTAATGACTGGTATCTGGTTGACAGCATCTGGGTGATGAAGAAGATTTTGGAACTAACTAAAGCATGGTGGGCCATACTTTGTGAGATCAGAAAGAAACTTGTGTGCATTCCAACTTTGATGGCGGGATAATCCGTGGGCATCCAGATGGTCAGGATGGATGCTATGTAACTGCAGAGATGTGATTGAGGTCATAGGCTGGCGGATGGTTGGTGGAATACATGGATTAATGTGGGCTGCGTCCAGAGGTATTTGGAACAGCACAGGTCTTCACGAGTCACACCGTGCTCAAGTCGGATTAGCGTGCCTGATGTCATAGTATGCGTCAGTGTATCAGCAAAGTTTCTGACAGTGGGTAGCCGAGTTTTGAAGTCAATGTCAAAGTTGTCGTATGCATATCCAATGAGCAAAGATTGGCCCATGCTGCATAGCATTTGGACAGTTTCTCTCAACAGCAATCGCACAGCTTGATTGATTGTGCTGACTGATACTAAAACACCAAGCCGGGAAAGGGTGTTGATGACTCGTTCTGGAGTGTTGCAAGAGTGAAGGAAAATGCCAAAGTTGCTCTGGAATGTGTTACACTTTTGATTCATACTTTGCATTATAATACTGATAATTAAGACTAGTGTTTTAAAGTCCGGTTCGGTCTGGTTTTTTTTTTTCCTTTTTTAGAGCAACCGGACCGAGACTGGTCTTTTTCATTCTAGAGATATGGTGCAACTGCGACCGAACCGATAGCAACCGGTTGAGGGCAGTTGCATCCACCGGTTGCAGTCGATCCCGACCCGTTGCCTTTCGAACCGGTCCAGCTCCGTACAACTGGTCATTGAAGTCACTCGGGAAAGGTTGGAGTGCATTACAACGTGTTTACCATGTGTAGCTACTTTTATATACTGCGGTCTCACTCCAAGTTGCCACCCCACTCATTCTTATCCCTCCCAATGTCCAATAGGCCTCGTGTGTCAGTGCGCGAACGACACCCAACAGAGAAAGCGGTGGCAGTCCGACTCATTCCGAGTCGGACTTCACCCCGCACACAGCAATCTGTGTGATCCCATCCGCCAAAGCCTTCCAAAACTGCAAAGGGGAAACACAGACGGAATGTCTCCGCTTCGGAGACAGAGGATGAATCAACCAATGAAAGTGAAAAAAATAGCATGGACTCACCTCAGGCGAAGCGTCGTCGCAAGACAAAGCGCAAGTCTTCCGGCTGTTTTGGTGGCACACAATCTGTTGGTTCTTCTGTGATGGATGAAGTTGAGATCCCGGTATTTGACGATGAAGTTGTTGAGGTGGAGTCGAGGGGGTTGAGGGCTTCGAGCGTGGCAGCAAATGATTTGTCGGTGGTCAGAAGGGATTCGGTGAGGCTGAGGGGGTCGAGGGCTTCGAGCGTGGTGACGGCGGTTGGAAGGGACTCGGATTCGGTGAGGCTGAGAGTTGGATTCTATTATCTAAAACACTGAAGTCAGATTGAAGGAGTTGGGAAGCGATGCAGATGACAGAACATCCGCTCTTCCTGTGAAGAAAGAGTGAGCACAGGACCTGCTCACCATCTTTTCGGACATCTCCAAGGTAAAATTTTGCCATGCGGATGGGAAGGTCGAAGTCCTGAAGGGGCAGCCCGGGTGGTGTAATGTTTGCAAGTAAGTCTGCATGCTACGGTTGCCAAGCAGTAGACTTACCAAACGGCCCCAGAGATGACGAGAAGTTCACCAAGAAACATGGAAAACGCAAAGTGTTCCATGTCGGTTCTAATTCGTCTTGTCATCAGCATATACGCGGACACTATGCCTTGTACCAGGAGCATTGCGCGGCGCTGAGCGGTACCACGCGATGTCATGAATGCGAGTGTAAAAGTAGAGAGGGAAGCTCAACAGGGTCAATAGACTCTGAATGGAGTGGTTGGGATAAAGAAGCCGAATGCTTTCACGCGAGACGGCATACTGAAAGCTGTTGCAGAATTTGTCGTGTGTGACGACCAGGTGAGTTACTACTCAATAAGGATTTCGATTAGTCTCGACTAACTAATTTGGTACTAATTACTAGAGTCTAGCAGTGGCAAGTAAGGCTGCATTTTGCGACTGCCTAGTAGCTATGCGACCTAGTACCAAAACTGTTGGCCTTCCGTCTAGTACACACGATATATCTACCTACATTCAGAATTGTTTTGTTGACTATATAGAGGCTTTCAAGAAATGGATTCAGGTCCGTATCATTTCGTAACTATCCTTTTGATACTTGGCTAACTTGTTCATTTTCAGGCACCGACTGCTGGCCGCGTCTCAACCATGACTGACCTCTGGTCTGTAGATCAGACGAAAGTCTCATTTATGGGTATCACTGCCCATTGGATTGAGAACACAGTCAATCCCGGAGAATGGAGGCTTTGCAGTGAGGTTATCGCATTCAAGGGTATTGTCGACGCTCACACGGGTGAGAATCTCGGGCGCTACTTTCTCGGTTTGTGCAAATGAGTCGGCATTATCAATAGCAAAGGGTCCAAGGTGTGTAGTATCTTTTTTCACTGTTTACTGGTACGCTAACCGCTATGTACGCTAACTGTTATAGCTTTTCTGTGTTACCGCCGACAATACAAGCAACAACGACTCCACCTGTGAGTTCATCGAATCGTCCCTTCACTCCTGTCAAGTCTACTCCTTCAACCCTGATCAACACTGTCTCCCATGCCTCGCGCATGTCGTCAATCTCGCCATTACTGCATTCATGGGCGTCGTCACCTTGAAGATCGCCCACGTAGAGACGAAGTTCTCGGATCCGACCTTGGAAGAAAACCAAGTCCTCAGCAGCAACTTGAACTCTCTTGACGTCGTTGCCACCATCCAAACTCTCGCCATCAAGATTCAAGCTTCTGGACACCGTCTTGCATACTTCGAGCGTGTCCAACATGAGTGTGGAGTTGAGGTCCCCTTGAAGATCCCACTCCATAGCAACATACGCTGGGGAACGGCTGACGGGATGCTTTCTCGGGCGTATAATTTGCGAACGGTAAGTATTCGTTGTATTATTGTGGTGTTGGCTCTCACATTGTGTATAGGCTATCAATTTATTCATTAGGTCTGCGGACGAGCTTTTCAGCCCCATCACCACCCTCAGGCGCCCTCATCAACCTGTCAAGAAAATCCCTTGGATGGCATTCACCATCAAGGCGGATGACTGGGAACGTGTCTATGACGCATGGTCCATTGTGTCCGATGCCAACAGCATCCAACACCTCTTCTCGAGTACAAGCCACCCTGTCCTTTGGCGTGCCATCCCGGCGTTCGAAGACCTGCAAACCGCGTGGGAGGAGAAACGGGCCATGAACAAGTACAAGATGTACACGGATGCCATTGAGTCTGGCCTGGAGAAGCTTCGGAAGTACTACCACACTGGCAAGTTTGATGAAAAGGACGTGTACGTTTTGGCACTCGGTAAGTCCATCTCACAGTGGCGTGAATACATTTTACTGAACACTTCCTATAGTCTTACATCCGTACTACAAATTGATGTACATAGAGATGGCCTGGGGTGGTCGTGAAGAGCAGCAAAGGGAGCAAGCAGCCAGCAACCCACATGCAAGGGACTGGTGTGACGACACCTTGAAGGTTGTTGAAGCGACCGTGGAGTATTACTGGGAGGATCGAAGTGAAGCCGAGCAGCTGAACATTGAAGACAATGAAGACAACGGAGCATCTGCTCGGTCAGTCGAATCTGACTATGATTGCTGTCGATGTCACCTCCTTCGACAGTCGGTCCATGCAAATAATGGTGGATGGAAGGAGGAACTCCGGCGCTCTCAATGACATTTCACCGGATGTCAACAAGGATCTCGATATCATTTCATGGTGGGCGGTAGGTTATTTTCCGTCTTCTGTTTCTTTTTTTGTGCTCTAAACTATAGTACCAGGTACATATGAAAGAATATCCGACTCTTGCACGCATCGCTCAGGATGTGTGCACCATTCCAGCAACTTCCGTGCCATGCGAGCGGCTGTTCTCTGCGGGTGCGGAGATTGCCACAGATCGCTGGTCTCGTCTCGGCACAGAGAAGTTTGAGCATCTCCAGATCTTGAAGCACGCTTGGCGAGATCAGATCGTAGATGCTGCTGGGCTTAACACATTAGGTGTCGAAGAGGTCAATTTGGAGGCATTCAAGCAACTTCTTCAACAGGATGAAAAGTTAGACCATTGGAATGGGGTTGATGAAGTCGTCGAGTTGTAATGTCGTACTTAGTAGTCATCTGTTTGTGAGGCCGTATCTTTGTTGAGTCGTTATCTTTGTTGAGTCGTTCATCATGTATAGCTCCGTAGTAATATATGTTGCAGTCTTTCAGAAGACCGGTTGCAACCAGTCTTCTATCAGTCCTCAGGCTGTCAAGATTGTCCCAGTGAGGCAACTGGCAACCGGACTGATGATGGCAACTGGTTGTTCTCGGGCAACTACGGTTCGGTTGCCATCAGATGCGGTCCAGTCCAGTTGCCAGTTGCCAGACCAGTCTGCAACTGGACTTTAAAACACTAATTAAGACTATTTTCCGATACAGCCATGACACTTCAGGCAACCACTTTGGACCAGCTATTAGCCTCATCTTTTCTGCGCAAAGATGAGGCTAATAGCTTGTTTTTATATGGGGGCCCCCAGGGACTCGGGTAACTTTTGGGGATATGGATTTTAGGCCAAATGGAGGCATTATGTAAGTTGCCATATATGTATGGGAGTCCCAAATATATCCCATGGGAGTCCCAAATATAGCCCATGGGAGTCCCAAAAATAGGAGCAATGGGAGTCCCATTGACCAATAGAAAATGAAAATGATGAAATCAAATTTTGATTTGTCATCATTTATGGGACTCCCAAAATCTTTATTTTCAATTTGCAAAAAACAAAAAGTAATATATGAATTTTCAAATATTGATTGGGACATTTTCCTATTGATAAATGGAACTTCCAAATGAAAAATGGGACTCCCAAAGCTCAAATATGGGACACCCATATCTAAAAGATGGGATACCCAAATGAAAAATGGGACACCCACATGCTGAATAGAACTTCTACATGATATAAATGGGACTCCCAAATCATATAAATGGGACTCCCACAGCATATGAATGGGATACCCAAATACAAATGGGACTCCCACAGCATATGAATGGGACTTCCACAGCATATAAATGGGACTCCCACAGCATATGAATGGGACACCCAAATACAAATGGGACTCCCACAGCATATGAATGGGACTCCCACATCATATAAATGGGACTCCCACAGCATATCAATGGGACACCCAAATACAAATGGGACACCCATACCATATGAATATGACTCCCAAATGCAAATGGGACTTGCACATCATATGAATGGGACATCCAAATACAAATGGGACATCTATACCATATGAATGGGACTCCCACAGCATATCAATGGGACTCCCAAATGCAAATGGGACTCCCACATCATATGAATGGGACTCCCACAGCATATCAATGGGACACCCAAATACAAATGGGACACCCAAATACAGATGGGATACTGAAATGTATATTTTATATGAAGTGAAATTGTATTTATATTTATATTTCATAAATGCCAGATTTGATCTTATCTTAATCTAATCTAATCTAATCTCAGTATGTGATAAGATAAGATATTACACATTGGGTTTAAAATGATTATATGATCATATTGTGATTACCAAGCAATGTACCTTAATTTAAATATTTGATATATATTATGTAATCACTAGGTAAAGCAAAAGGTCTAGTAAAGTGTACCAAAAAAAGTATAGTCAATAGTGTAGTGCAAAGTGTAGTGCAAAGTGTAGTTACAAAGTATAGTAAAATGTATTGTCAAAAGTGTAGTGAAAAGTGTAGTAGATTAGCGAAAAAGTGTAGCAAAAAGTGTAGTAAAAAAGTGTAGTAAACTACTGAAGAGTGTAGTGCAAGTGTGGGAGATTAGTGAAAAAGTGTAGTACAAAGTGTAGTAAAGTGTGGCAACAAAGTGTAGTAACTACCAAAAAAGTGTAGGGAAAAAGTGTAGTAAAGTATTGAAAAGTGTAGTCAAACAAGTTGTCAAGTGTTTCCAAAAGTGTAGTGAAAAGTGTAGTAGATTGGCGAAAAAGTGTAGTAAAAAGTGTAGTAAAAAGTGTAGTAAAGTGTGCCAACAAAGTGTAGTGACTACCAAAAATGTGAATGGAAAATGTGTAGTGAACAGGATAGTACATGTCCGAAAAAGTGTAGTAAAAAGTGTAGTAAAAAGTGTAGTGAAGTGTGACAAGTTTTCAAACTTGTTCTTCTGATTCCATATGATGTAGGCATGTGGCCAATATACATCTGGATATATCTAGCGGTTTACAATTCTGTCTAGACCCCTAACCATCATCCTAGACAAGCTTTTTCGACTTTTTCGACTTTTTTATCTATATTTAAATATCATGTGTTGCAATGTATATATCATCAGGGCAATGTTATTGGCTTCTGGGCCTGTTGGATCCACACCTTCCATGATTTTACACTATTTTTACAATTTAAATTGAAGATGTGGTGAGTGATTCAAATCTGCGGAGATTTAGGAGATTTGTAAAACATATCATAAAAGTGTTATTATAGCTCCCAGAAAGTGTTTACAACTATTCTGAATAGACAGTTATGTAGCAATACTGTAGTGGAATGTGCCCAGTGCATGTGCCTAGCCAGTAGCATCCA
>JBBPOK010000699.1:0-14927 GCA_038091415.1 Leccinum variicolor | reverse complement strand
CTGTTCCGCGCTTGCCCTGGAGGATACACCCCAAGTAGCTATTGGGCACTATCTCTGTTGGACCGGTTCCAGCTTCCGGGAGCTGGACGCTCGGGGTCGACGCTTTTTTGCCTTCGAGGCTGAGTCAATCATCTCTTCAATAGGATTCTTGTTTGACGTGTCCTGGTCCCGCCCTTTGTGGTGCTATCTGTTGGACAGGTTGACTTCACGGCATCCCATTCTGGAGAACACCGGGGTGTCGAAGACTCCGGAGCGCGTTCCCGTCTACATCCATTCCCTCAGCAACGGCATAGCCAAAGCCAATACTACGGACTCGGTTTGGGGCTCACAAGACTTATAATGATATCGCCAATACCTGCGTCATCTTTTTCATCCACGGCGGAGGCAATGTCACCGGCCACCCCACGATCGTACTCTTTACCGCCTCGCCACGGTCCCCGGGAACGTCTTTCCCGCAGCGCTCCAGGACATCGTGGCTGCCTAGGACTACGTCCTCGGCAAGGGATACAAGGCGTCCAACATCGTCGTGGTGGGCGACAGCGCAGGGGGCAACCCCGGTCAGTACTTGAACGTTTGAACACCCGTCTAACGCGCATACTGACCTCCGTTCGCACAGCCGTGTATTGACCCACCTCGCCCTGCAGTTCGGAAGACCACGTCCCCCATGGTGTTGCCGCCATCGCGCCGGCCTCGATCCAGACGAACTATCTGAAGTGACTACGCTAAGGCGTTCGCGGAGAGCGACGTCAGCGAGTCCGGCGTCGCACGCACAGATCCGCTCGTTTCTGGAACCTTGTTACCCTTCACAACCGATAAAGACCCTCGTCCTAGTGGGAAACGGGGACCAACTGAAGAAACGCCTCGAACTCGTCGAGTATGACGAACGTCCACATGGTGATGGGTTCTGCCCCAGATCTTTAAAAGGTATCCGGGATTCTGTGGAGAGGATCGCCCGGTTTGTTCTTGGGGTTGGCTGGGCCAATGTTGGTGCCCACTCATAGATATCCTCACTTTTGTACGTAACCTCGCCATTCGCGAACGCACGTCGTACTCAAGTACCTTCTCACAGTCATTCATTCCTCAAGAGGATGCTAAAGTCGTATAAGCATGGGCGGATGTGTCGAACCAGAACACTCATTTCACAGGCTTTTGCTCAGGGTAAGGGATCAGTAGCTCAGGATACCCGATTTTTGTTGTTTATTATGCTTCATTGTAATCCATTTTGCTCTTGGCCAGTTCAATTAGCATGACATGCACAATAACTATGGATCATCCAATCATCGGGAGTGTTTTTTTTTTTTTTTTTTAAGTCAATTACTGTCCCATGGCGGAGTGTGTATACTCTATGGGGACAATCTAGCTAAGCTGGAGCTCCTGCTCCTGTGATTTCCGTCTGCGCGAATGCCCCGGAGTGGTTTGTGCCACCCGGTCCGCCGTTCCTGCCGGCCGTTTTAGACGCCACAGACTTCCGTCGCACTGCTATCTTGGTACTGATCAAGGTGTGTGTGGGGTACGAAGCGGCGATGTAGTTTGACAGGTACTGAGGCCCCGAGGGGCCCGTCGTACGGTTGGGAAAGAGGAATTCATATGCGCGAGAGTGAGTAAGTGAGTTAGGTGGAATGAGAGCAAAGACGGGTCCTGCAATCTTGAGGCGCCCGTATGTGCGCTGGCGTTCTCTCGTTTGAGGCGGTGTGAGATCTTCTTCGTCCCATTGTCCTTCTCCTCCCTCTCCTCTGCGTCTTGAAATCCCTAGACCAGCTAAACCCTCGTAGACGTATATAGCATGTTTGTGAAATGTGTGATAACTAACGGAGGATCGGGAGTGTTTAACCGCAACACGGCAACCAAGAAATTCCACAACTAGGCATCACACCGTACTTCGAATCGACTACATACCACCTACTAAGATGGTGCTATGCCCACTGTCAACTCTGCAGTCTTGTCCCTCACACCCCTCAGAAATTGCATTAAATGTGTGCCTCCGGTCCCTTTCAGCGGCGGTCTCTGATTTTCGTTAGGCCCCGCTTCTCCGGCCTCCTTTGCGGCCCTCCTTTCCCGGCTCGCTGGTCCGATGATGTACAGAGCGACGATCCGGAGGTGCATGTCTCTGAATTCCTTTACTGAGTGCACCGCCCTGTCGTACGCCTCCACCAGCTTCGGATCTCCACCAAGCACGAGGTCCCGCACAGGTCGGGGGTTGGCAATCAGGTGATGCAAAAAGTTGCGGTGATGTCTCGGCATGTATACTTGCATGCGGCGCAACAACGTCCGCCTGTCGTCTGGCACTGAGATGTCTTCATTAGTACCAGCCGCACAGCTGTCCAAACCAAGGAAGATGTCAAGTGCGTGGATAAGTGCACTCTGCCCGGCACTTGGCCCGGACAAGTCGGTTGGTGACTCGATCTCTGGGTGTTCGTCAAGCCCTTCAAACACCCATTTCCTGTTCATCGGATCAGAGTCCTCGCCACGGAACCAGGGCCGGATGCTATGATAGAAAAATTCTACGTCGCAGCCTTTTCTGATGTCCAGCAGAATGTTCGTGAGCTCGTCCACGACGGAGGCGAGTTGGTGAAGATATCCCGTGATCCGCCGCACGGCAATCTCATCTCCGACAAACATTTCGTCCATCGTGACGCGCATCAGTTCGAGAGCTTCCACACCCCGGATCTCGATGCGTGACGAGGCCAGGTAAAATTCTTGTTCATCATTTGTACCAGTGAAGAGATCCTGACTGCGGAGATTATTGAGCGCAGGCGGAATCGTTTCGTCTGTGGGAGACTTGAGACTCCAATTATAGAGGACGGTGTCAGAGTATGTTGCGACAGGTGGGAGCTGGAGATAGGCCGCAACCTCGAGGATGGGGATGGAAATACTTGGTGGGATGCGAATCTCAGAATCAAGTGGGAGGGTGTGAATGTACATGTGCATGATGAAGGTGAGCACATGGTGAGCTCGCCGAAGCAACAACTCAGAAGCTGCAAGGCCTTTCGTCGAAAGCATGGGTAACTGAAGGAAGTGTGCCGATGCCCCAAGCGCAGAGAGGATAGCGACGGATTCGAACAGCATGGTGAGTAAAATTCTATGAACGGGAGTGAATAAGCAGCTCACAATATCGTGCACACTTTCTCTCCATGATGCAGAACGTGCAATTTCGTTTTCGGTGAGACCCGGCTTCACTGCAAGCTGCAGGTTCATCGACATGGCGCGGTCGAGGGTTGTCTCCCATGGCTCCCATTCGACCGGGAGGCGGCTTATGGGGGACTCTGGAGGCATGAAACCGGTCCGTGTATCGACATCGAAATCGTGAGCTGCAAGGGTAGTTGTGTCAACGGAGCCATCGCCTCCGTGACCAATGACGAAGTTGGAGCGAGGCTGATGGAGGAAGTGATCAGAAGGGAATGACATGTTCAATGTGATTGTGATGTCGGCGACAGCATGATCAGGGAGGAAACCTGAGGAGGCTTATAAAGTCGGACCATTGCAGAATGCAGAAGTCGGTTTGACAAAGTCGGGCTCGGCCGATTCAGATTCGGGCCGCTTCTCTGGAATGAAGTGCCTGACACTAGGTCAACCGCGTGCCTATTACATAAATGAACATTGGAGCTGCTGCGAGCAAGAAGTACTTGAAGGAACTCGGATGAATTAGCCTCGGAGCCTACTTCAAGTGCACGGGTAGACGAGCTAAGCCAGATTCGGCGCTCACATCCAACCTCAGGCTATAGCTAGACATACATCCGATTCCTACAACTTGAAAGGTCTCGACCACGGTAACAGATCCGGGAAGTTCATTTGATCCAATAATTCATGCCCAAGACGATGCGCTCAGGCTGCTGGCAGTGCATGACTTCCTTCGATTATTTTCACCCATATTTCATTTCTCGACACTCCCAAATCATGGGGCAGATCTATCTTGTGCCACGCAGACTCGCTTCCGAGCAACAGCCTCACTGTATCAGTTCTGTTTCGGTGTAGATTGTCACCAACACGGAACCTTGTCCTACAGAGAACCACCGACGGAAACGCAACGAAAGCTACCGTAGAAGAGGCGTCGAACGGTCGAAGGAAGGACATTTGACAATACAATGCAACTCTCAGGTCGGAGCAAACATATATAGCCTCATCTCTCGACGCAGAACAATAGGTACCCCGGTCGCGCAGCCGGAAAGATTCGAGCGCGTGGCTCTCCTGTGGCTCGGACTTCGACGCCAAAGGTTTCAATTTAACAAATTCGATTCAATCAGATTGATTTACTTTCGTTCCTACACAACCAGAGGAGGAGTTGCCGCAAGTAAGTCTCACAGACGAGTGTCATTGAGTTTAGCGCCGATCAGCACAAGAAGGTAAGTGTGTTTAGTTGTGTAATCCCTTCTCTCGATGCTTGCGAACAAGGATCGACTCGACGCCGAACCCTTTGACGCAGTGTGACGTGCTACTTATGTTGAAACGAGAGGCGAAATGAACGGGATGCCGATGATACATTACTTATCTACACCAACAATACAGACTCCACTCACCGTGCTACGACTGCAGTGCTGGGTTTCTCTTCCATCTTCTTGTATTCAGCATCTAGCTTCAATTGTATTGTGGATTGTCAAAGAACAGAAAACAGTCATGGCGAATACGGATCCTTATGAGTTTACCTCAACTCGGGATAAAGTAAATTTATGACCTTGCAAATTCATATAATGGCCATAATCATCCGCAACACAGCTGTCCATTAGGCCTTGCCCCGTGATCGCCGTTGACTGATTAGAAAAAGATGATTTTGATTATTTGACAGATGTAGGACGCAGGCGACCCATCGAAGCCTAAAGTCCAACAAGTTAACTGTGGACATTATGTCAAGAGCGAGTTAGTGGTGCATACAACGAAAATTCCATCATATTTCCCCTTCCTCTGGAGTCTCAGCCCTACGAGATCTATCCCTTTTTTGCTCCTTCGGTTCGTCAATCTCGGGGTCGTATCTTGCTCGCTTTACAATAATTCAGCAACAAGTTCCCAACGAAACCGACAGACATACCTTCTCGACCCTCTCACTGTACCCTTTATCCTCGTGTTTCGATAAATCTCGTCCTATATCTCTGCTTCGTTCGCGTTTCTCCCGGCCTTTGTCTCCATCTTCATCTTCGTTTCCATAAGGCGGCGCATCGTCATGCCCACGTCCGTGCCCATGATCTCCTGAGCTTCGGCGAGCTCGCCGTCTGTCATCCCGTCCATCTCGTTCATCACGCGAGTACTTCGAAGATCGGTAGTCTCGGTCGCGATCTCTGTCCCGCTCTGAGTGTCCGTGGTCGCGGGAGTGTGTGTCATGATCGTCTGCACGGTGATGGTGCCGAGAGCTACGCATCTCCCTGTCTCTGTCCCGTTCGCGGTCGCGATCACGATCACGGTCAACACGGTCTCTTTCACGTTCACGTTCGCGGTCCCTGTCGCGCTCGTAGTCCCGGCCCTTGTCGCGGTACGAGTCACGGTCGCGGTCACGTTCTCGATCCCTGTCACGGTCACGTTCACGCTCGCGTTCGCGTTCTCGGTCTCGGTCTCGGTCTCGTTCGCGATCCCTATCTCCATCACGAGGCGGTTCCTTACGTTTCCTGCTCGTGGTAGACGCGCCGTCTTCGGATGCGACTTCCCGAAGGCGTTCTTTCTGTCTTTTCATGAACTTGGAGAAGGCGGCGCGGCGGCTTTCTTCGTCCTCAATAGCCTTGTACTCTGGAAGATGCTCAATGAGGGGCACAATCTAGGAACATCTGTAAAGTTGTATGATCAAACGCGAACGGGAGACCTACGGTTTCGTATGATATGTTAATATCGATAGCGTCGGGAAGTTTTTTGAGTGCGTAGCGCAGATCGTCCTGGAGGTGTCTTTGCTTGCGTTCATACCGTCGCTTCTCGTCTTGCTGCTTCTTGACGGCTTGGTCGTGTAACTAAAAATGGCTAAGCAGTAAAAAAGAAATAGGTCGACTGAGTTGCTTACGCAGCGGAACACCTCCACAAGATCATCCTCACTCAACTTCCTACTTGACTCAGGGTCCCTTCTCGCCCTGTTCACAAACTCTTCCAGAGTCGATTGCGCGTTGACTACAGCAACTTTGGCTGCATCCTCCGGAGATTCATTTGGCACCTCTACTCGACGGATGGATTCTTCAGCGGCGGCGATCTTTGCATCGAGCTTTTGGTCGAGCTGATCAACGACATCCCAAAAAAGTTCTAGCGGGTTGGAACCGGGCTTTCCGAGGAGATTGAGATATCGCTCATCTAAAGCGAACGTAGGGTAAACCTGGCGCCACTTGGAGCGCGCCTTGACCTTTCCTGCATCAATCAATTCTCCGAGGAGAGCCTGCCATGGGTTAGAACGGATTCAAGCCACTCCAAATAATAACCGTATTATTTACCTTGAACGCTTCCCGCGCTTTCCTTTCTGTACGGATCTTCTCCACTTGTGTACGCCGCGTTTGCTCTTCGAACTCGCGTTCTTTGACTCTACTGTAGTCCTCGAATGCCAGTAGTATGTCCAGCGTGGGGAGTTTTTGCAATTCTTCATCATTCCTCCATTCGTCTGACTCGACGACTAATTCGTGAGCTTTGCGCCATCGCGTCAGTACATCGACGCCTAGCTCTTTGTAAAGAGTCACGATCTTGGATATACTACGAGCTCGAGCTGCCCTGGTTTCTTGCTAGACTCGGAAATTAACATCGCACAATCGGCGAGGAAGGACGTGGCAGTGTCATAAACGGACACGCACCACTTCACGTTGTTTGAGTTCTGCGACATATTCATCAAATACAAGTTTTCTCTCTGCTTCGATCTTAGCATGCTGCCAAATCGGATGTTGAGAGAAAAGCTTGTCAGCTGTGGCAAATGTTGTGTAGTGAAAGACGTTGGGGTTGCCTTTGAGCATATTCCTTATTGCAGGACGTAGCTTGGACAATCGGGCTTCTCTCTCTTCTTCCTCTTTCGCACGCAGTCCATCAGTAAACTGTGATCCTAATCGTCAGAACCTCTCGATGACAGAGAAAATGATACGGGAAAGAAACCAGAAAGAAAGAATGACCACCAACCTTTTGCCAAGCTGCTTTTTTCTCGGCGAGTGTATTCAGCGCTTTATACAAAGGATCGGTGATGATAGCCCTCATAGTTTGGTCCCAGCTCCAATCTGCATCAACACCTGCTTTCCTCAACAAATGCATGAACGCCTTTTCACCTTCTTCAAAGGTTGTAAAGCCGTTGTGTGGGATCAGTGGATCATCAGGGAGGTTTGGTCGTGCGGGAAGAATGCTTCCCGAAGAAAAGGGAAGAGCCGAACCGGGGAGTGCAACTGTGCCGTTCGTGCCGTTTGCGAGGTTCGTTGAGGTCGGGGCAGCAGGATCAGTGGATGGGTCAGTGGCATTCGGGGCGGCAGGGGGCGCCGCAGCGGGACTAGAAGAAAAATCATTACACAAACCAATGCAACACAAAAGAACAGCCTTACATGCTACTGGCCAGCACGAGCTGGCTACCCTGAGCCTCTTTCTCAACCTTCTCCAGAAGTAAAAGGAGCTCATCTGGCATATCCCACTTGGACTCTTTGCTTTCAGTCTAGACACATATATATAGTTGAATGTCGAGTCAAAGCGAGGAGATAGACGAATGGGACATACGTGATAATAGTATTTCCTTCCGCCCGAGAAGTACTCCTTCCATTTCGTCTGCGTCAAAGCACGCTGCGATATAGACATAAGTAAAAACCATGGCCCAAACATAGAGAATCCAACCTCGAAAGGAGTTTTGAGGTCTGCGATACAGTTGAGATAGTAGTTGACCAATGATTATGATCGGTGCTTACCGTCTGGCTTTTCCCAAACACTTTCACGACTTGCTGTGTTAAACCAATAAGTTCGACCTTCCGGATTGCGATGTTCGGTCTGAAGATCGAGTGATCAATCAAAGTCTAATGTTGAAGAGGCCCAAATACACTAACCCACATAATGACGCGAGTACAGTATGGTGACCGCAATTGAAGGACGACGGAACAGGCTTGCCCGGTCACTGCCACCCTTTTCAGTCGGCGATTAAACCTCAAGTCGATCACGCCGCATTAAATTTATGTGCTTCAAGTTCTAGTACATACTTGATGGTACATGCGTGACGGTGCTGCCTGCCCCTACATTTATCACTTGTCCTGCATCTGCCAATTATTCCCCTCGTCTCGTAGATCGGAGCAACGGCTTAACCGCTGTACTTATACCTACCCAATTTCTAGTCAATTTGAACTTGCAATGCCGCGTCAAACTCACCATTTTGTCCTATCAATCGAAGTCGGATCGTCGTTAGTCACCAACTAAGTTGTACAATTCAAAAAAAGGACGAACCGAGCGTCCACTGCCTCTTTTCGCACTGCTCTTTTAGGATCGTCTAATGCCCTTGCAAGTTCCTTCACAACGCGGGACTTGTATGGGTGAAGCAGGTCGTAGCGTACTGCACCGGGCAACAGCCCCAGGTGCTTCAACGCTGCCATACGAACTTTCTATACGTCGTATCGCATGAGTGATGGAATGCAATGTAGATTCCCGTCGCTCACATGCTCTGGCATATCCGTGACTACGCAATTTTTGAGCATGGCAATCACGAGTGTTGAAGCGTACGTCGACAATAGTTTGTCGTCCGATAAGGTGTCGATGTTCTTTGAGAATGTCTCGACGATTTGCCATCGTATTTCATGATTTGTAACTTCGAGTCCTCGGAGTAGTAGAGGCACAAGCTACGGATCAATAACATGGGTCGAGTATAATTCGTAGCAGAAATAGACGCACGGTAGGCATTTGTGTTCCATACAGCGACCTCGGTACTGCGTTGACGAGAGACGCGACAGCAATGAGATACGCTTTCTCTCCTTTCGTTCCTGGGTTCAGTCGTCAGAGAACCACACTGATGAAACGGGAATAATTGATCACACCATCGACTCTCTTAACACCGTCTAATATCTTCGGCAGCACGACATTGAAATATCTCTGGACGTGGAGGATCTAGATCTTCTAAATCAGGGCATTTTCTGGGGTTCTCAGGGTGGTTCCCGCCTACCTTTATTACAGCACCATTACGTTTAGTCAAAACTTCATCATCTGTGAACAATGCCCCAATTGCACGGGCTGCATCCCAGCCTACGACTTCGTCATCAAGAAGACTGAGGAGTTTATCGATAAACGATGACGCCAAGGGATGTGATCGGACTATTAGTCCTCTACTTATCTACAATATAATTTCAGTAAACCAAGATGAAATAGCGGTTCAAGTGAAACTTACAGATACCCAATTGTCTATGCCTCTGCGCCGATCTTCTACAGGACCGTGGGGATCACTGAGAGTAGACGGGCAGTAAGACTTTAGCATATAATCCAGGAAATCGGAAGCATCTACGTGGAAAGTTAAGTGAAAGTACGTCGCATGTAGATGTAAACGGCACACACCATTGGTGTATTTATTCACCAGTGTCGCAAATAGCTCGGATGCAGCCCTAATTTGCAGGGTGCTGTAAGCGGGTGATATGCACCACGGAACAAGAGTTACGAGGAATCGCGATAGGAAAGTTTGCCCGTGAGCGTCGGGGATAACCACTACCTGGAAAGATACGGTTCGGGAATGTTGGGTGAGACCACGGGAAAAATGCGTACCTCCTTGCGGATAGGAACATGCGCCGCTGAAAAAAGAATCATTGTGTCTCGCTGACGCTTACTAGCAGATGCCTGTGCAGCGATCAATATCTCGGTTAATAGAGAGAAAGAACTACACAAACACAACTTGGATTGAATTCCTCTACGAAGGAAATAGTTTCTCCTCCAGTAACGGATTTAACATTGTGGTCAAGGAAAGCTGAAGTCACTCCTCCGACGAACTTATGTTGCTGCCTGCGCTCGACCGTGAATGCAGGGGCTTTCAGGGGAACAAATAACATACTCAACGGATAGCACTTCCACCACCAACTTCACAATCCGCGCACCAACAAGCAGTAGTCTTTGATCCTCGAAGATCCCTCCTTCAATTGATACCGCATCCCCGAGGAAGAGTCGGAAAAGGTGAGGGAGCAATTGGTCAGCATACTTGGGGACGTCTGGATCAGGACGTCCTTTGGTAACTTTCGCTGTAAGTGTGTTTGCAAGGGTTAGGAGCAGTGCATGTGCATATGCAGCATCATGGTCAGTTTCTTCAGCCGTCGCTCCCGCGGGCGATGTTCCCAATGATGCATGTAGGGGATGTAGTGACTTCAGCTTGGCTGTAAGTCGGATGACTAGGATTTCAAACAGGGTTGGTTGTACGCAAAGCTTGCTCAGAGCACAAAGAGCACGCCAATACCCCATACGCTCGGAGTGAGCATCACTGGAGGGTGCTTTGTCAGGAAGCATGGCGAAGAGTGCAGGGAGAGTTTGATCAGCGAGATGGTGTGGAGCCTTCAGGGCGATTGAAGACAGTAGGAGGAGGACATCAGAGCTGGGACAACATCAGTATACTCCAACAGAAAGTAACCCGAGTCTATATAGCTCCACATACCTAACATCCTCAACATCATCAGGCTCCTTCCCAACGAACTCCCCAACTTCATGCACTATGTATCCAAGCTCAGGATCCGTCAGGAGAGTGGGTAGACGTATAAGACTTGTTAGTCCGTGAACCGCAGGCAAACGTGTCGAAGAGGACTTCAATCCTACGATCAACACCCCGAGTATAACATCCTTGCGGGAAGTCAGAAATGAAGATATAAGCAAGTGACTGTCCCTTGACGAATCTTCACTCGTAGTTGAGGCTTCCGAGGTTACCAGAGCTACAAAAGCGTTAAGGAGGTCGGTCAAGAGCATGATTACTGCTGCTCGATTTGACGCTTCCTCTGGATCATGGAATAGTCCAGTGAGTTTATCAATTCCATCTTTGATCGCTTTATCTCCGATATTTGCTAGTAGGCTTTAAATCAGTTCCCATCATCAATCCACGGCTGAATGGATCATCGACGTACAGGATACATCGAGAAATGTACACAAGACTTTGACTCCCGCTTTCGCTTGTTCCTTCTCGGGTTTCTCAATGGCTTCAAGGGAATCAGTGCGAATCGTTTCAAGCACCATAATGATAGTATCGTCGGTATCATCTGACAGAATCGGGGGGATAAAGCGAAGGAAAGCGCGCAAGGTATCCAAGGCTATTTCTTCTGTCAAAGAATCCGTAGGTTGGAAGATCTTGGAACGTAGTCTGTTAACGTAGTGAGTAGAAGCATTGGAATACTTACTTCAAGTTTCAGCGCACTCCAGACTTTCCGCCCAAACTCCCTTGCTACGCTAGTCCCATAAGCAGGAAAACAAACAACCATTGTTTGTAAAACGTCCCGCTGTACATGTTGTAGCAATGAGACCCTGCTGTAGTCATCCTAGAGACACAAACGAACCTTGATCACTGATGGTGCGATGGAAAGCTTTTCGAGGAACAGAGTCATCCCAGGGGGCCCAAAAGCAGGAGTTGCACAGAGACATGCTCTGTTCAAAGGTGACCGAATGGCGCAATCAAGTGCGTGTCCATCTCACAGGTAAATCGGCGATTAGAAAACAAAGAAACAAGAAAACAAACCTGAGTGCATCTTTGAGATCATCAGTGCTAATGGCGTATGGATCGTTTGGGGGAGGACGAAAGGTAATCGGATAGTAGCAAAAGGTGATGTCAAAGTAATCCTGATTCAAGTAAGGTGAAACTCGTATTCCTTGTGATCGCTTGAGCTGTCCACCTACCTCTACATGCTTCGATATATCAAATTCTGTCAGAATTGTGCGGGAAATCTTGAACGCGATAAGGAGATTACGAGGATCTTTTTCTCCAGATGCCAGAGCAGCATAACTCGAAATAAACTTATCTCCTATGCTTTTGACATGGTCCCGGTGCGCATTCAGGACAACCTCTATGACACTATAGACATAAAACCGGGTGGATTGCACCAACGATCGCATGTTAACATGCTGGAAGATTCTAATCAATAGAGACATGAATTACACGCAGGAGAGGCAGTGGCACTGAACGTACGCTGAAAGAACATCGGAAACCTCACGGGTTGAAAAAGAGGGGAAGTGGACGAGCTGAGAGAGTCCGCTAAGCGCCGGCGTGATTGTTTCGGTGTCCTCCAGCTTGGAACAGTAGAATGTAGCCAAAACTCGGACTAGAGGCTCTCATGTTCAGGAGTGCGAAGCTAACATCCACAAACGGACACACCTGCCTGTCCGTTGAGCTTGTCCCTGGGACACTGCTCGATCACCAAAGAAAGTAGCTGCACACCTGAGCATATGTCAAACAGAGGTCGATCGCCACATTGCAGACATACCCTTGGTCCGGATATGATCTTCTTCCGAGGTCAAGTACTCGCCAAGAGCCTTGACAATGTCGAGGATAGTGACGTTTCCTAACGAGATACCTGGAGAAGCCGCACACGATGAAGTAAGGAGGCGCCGACGAGATCTGCGAGATAGTACATGCCTGCAACGAGTCTCTCGACTTCGATATTTTTCTCGGAGACTATCCATGAGCGAACATTGCGCTCGACCGCGTCCATCTTGAGAGAGCAGATCTAGAAGGATAAGATCAAGTGAGTGATTGGATGCAGTGTGTGACGTCCGAGTCGCGCTTCAGATTCGGCTCTGACGCATTTGAGTTTTCCCGTTGCGCTCAACGAGCTTGTCAACACTCGTCCATGCTTCCGACGACGCTGAGGCAAGCTCGGTGCTGTTATCAACGGCGACGATGCCTCAAGGCTCATTTTGCAACATCCTCGACTCACTGGTCAGAAAAACCACCACCCCGCAAAATCGACAAGGAAAAGTTCAATTTCAACCCGGAAGTTCCGTTTTCTGCGGATGTCTCCCAGGAATACCTTTCCTACCCGCTCGTCACCTCAAATGACCTGGCCAAGTCCTGTACTACTCCACCGACGCGTGTTCGCATGCTCGTACGCGACTTTATCGAAGACGCGCTCTACAATCCACACTACGGTTATTTCTCCAAGCAAGCGACCATCTTCACCGCGCCTGAAGAAGAAAATGAGGGATTCGACTTCAACAGCTTCAAAGACACTGCACAGTTTGAGGCAGCTATCGCGCGCCGCTACGTAGAGTGTGGCAGCCTGTCAGAGACTGATGGTCCTGGTACGCAAATTTGGCATACACCTACCGAGCTATTCAAGGTGGGTGTGCTCGCTTCCTCGTCTCCCCAATGCTAAAGATATTCTAGCCATGGTACGGTCAAGCCATCGCTCAATGTCTTGTTTCCGAATATCTTCTGAAATACTTCCCTTACGAAGATTTCAAGATTTACGAGCTCGGGGCTGGAAACGGCACTTTGGCGTTGAACATTCTCGACTATCTGCGTGCTCACTACCCGGAAGTCTATGATCGCACGGTCTACACTATCATCGAGATCAGCGCCCCACTCGCAATGGCTCAACGGACTCGTTTGCGTCGCGCAGGCCATAAACAATGCACAGCGAGTGTCGAACATCGAAGTGTTTTTTCCTGGACCAAGACAGAGCATGCACCATGTTATGTTCTTGCTGCTGAAGTTGTGGACAACTTTGCTCACGATCTCGTGCGATACGACATTCGTACGTTGGCGCCGTTCCAGGGCTTGGTCGCTATCAACGCGGAGGGCGAATTCGTACCGTATTACTCACAAATCACGGACCCCCTCATCGCATCGTTCCTTTCCCTTCGTCAACGCATAAAGCGCCATCCTCATCTGCCCTGGTACCTTCGTACTTCACCCTTGAGAAGAGTGTATGCATCCCTTCCATTGGCCGCAAACCTCTCCCCGCCGGACTACATACCTACACGTCAACTTTCTCTTCTGCGTCTGCTCCGCGCAAATTTCCCCCGTCATCGTCTCCTTCTCACGGACTTCTCTTCGCTGCCCGATACAGTACCAGGCGCAAATGCGCCTGTTGTGCAGACGAGCGTGCGCGGGACAATGGTACCCTGTAAAACGATCTTCGTCCGCCAGGGTTACTTTGACATAATGTTCCCCACCGCGTTTGAGCAACTGCGAGATATGTATGAATGCGTACTCGAACTTGGCACTGGCGACGATCCATTTCATCCGAGGAATACGCGTTTCTCACCTTCTACCCACGGCTCACCTCCCCCTTCGTTCAATTCACACTTCTTCTTTCCGGTTTCTCGTCGCCCGCCGGTCGACGGTGTCAAGTCCGCGAGTGGACTCCCTGTGGGGGAAAGAAGGAGTAGCGTTTTTAGCCACGCAGAATTCATGGAGACGTATGGCGACCTAGACAGGACCAGACTGAAGAACGGGGAGAATCCCATGCTGGCATTCTACAAGAACGTCAAGTTCTTATTTTGATGAAGGTAGATTTGTGATGTTTTTAGTCATGACCGAGGTTCACCTTTGTGGTCAGTGATGATAAGAACCATTATATCAGGACGCCGACGACACGGAGAAGGGGCAAGCGGTATTAACGGTGTAATTCCCCTGAAGAGTCATGAAGACCAAGGGCAACTTGCTTGACAAGCATAATATTTCGACGTCGATCCGTTGATCTTGCATGTATCCAGATATGACATGGCTAGCATCTTTGTTCTGCATACCCAAATATGTATCTCAAGGGCAAACGATCAAAATCTCAACTCTTTATTGAATGGTTGAATTTCACTTTGGCAATGTCTGACGTCCCATATGAGTTTAAGCTTTCTCGATCATGGGATTTTATTACACACATCCCCGAGAGCACCGTCGACCTGCGCGTATCTCAGCTCGCATGACTATTTCTGCAAACGCATCATGCATCCCCATTCCTTTGGAGATTTGCCGACTTGTTCTTCAAGAGGCGGAGACATACCTTGGAGCCACCCGCAGCCATCAGGAAGTTCTCCATCCGCCATCGAACTACTTAGGTGGAACGGCTGGGCTTCCCCCC
>JBBPOK010000698.1:0-14980 GCA_038091415.1 Leccinum variicolor | reverse complement strand
CTGTGTTTCCAGCAAACCAGGATCGCCCACCCTGTGTTGTTGGGTTGGGTTGGGATCTGATGTGCTGTGCCGTGGAGGCACGTTTGGTATTATAGTTTAGTAATGCGGTGACGGGCAGACGAATAAAAAGGTGATCATCCACCCATCTTAAGATTGGGCCAATGCCGCACGCACGCATGATGTCTGTGCCCGCTTGGCCGATGGTACCATATATTCCACCGGAAGCAGTGAAGCCGAAACATAAGGAAGAGTCAACTGCAAATTGGTTTTCGGACAAACGGACTATGAAAGCGTGCCACTGAGATGGGTGCAATGGAATGGTACGGTATGCCTCGGCCACATCCCTTACCGCAGCTTGCGAGCCCTTGGGAAGTGAAGCAAGTAGCCCACATACTATTGGGAATGTGCTATATGATGTGGGGAAATTATTAGAATCTATGTGAGAGTTTACGGAGGGGGGGCCGTGCGACGGGGAGTGGGGGAAAGATAGGTTCTGGACAAGACGGAACTTGCCCGGTTTGCCTGGTTTGGGAACTAGGGAGAGAGGGGAGGTTTGGAAATTACCGATGGTGTTCTGTATTTCTTCGCGGGAGAAGGGGCCCATATACCTGCCTTTCTGAAATTCTTTAGACACTATTTCATTGAATGTACACTGGTGGTCCGTGATGGTTTGATTATTGGGTGGTGTGAATGTATGGGGGAGTGGGGGTAGTCCAGCGGAGAAGCCGAAGCATAGTCCGTGGTAGATGTACGGGTATCGATCTATCAGACAATGTGTTGTTAGGGCTTCGAGCCACGCTTCGGGTTTATATGGCGTTTGCGCTCGGGCGCTTCTGAGCTCGAGGGCAGTTCTGGGCGCCATGCCCCTTCCCGCATCCGGAGCATACATGCTTGGCGGACCTATGGGGGAGGGAGCAACCTCCAGGCTTTTGCCAGTCTGTGCAGAGTACGTCACCGTCTTCGTCAACGAGACGGCCTTGGGTTGTCCGTCTGGCGAAAGCCGGCGAACCATCCCAGAGTTGAGGGCTGTTGCAATCCTGGACCCGATGGGGGTGGCGCCCGAGGCAAACTGGGCACGCCGACTTTCCCTTTCCGTATTCGCCGTTGCGCGGTTTGTCTGCTGGGATTGCGGTGGTCGAGTTCTGCGTGACGGGGAACGGTTGCGGTTGGGGGCGAAACCGAGCGCGGGGTGAGACTGATCTGGAATTGTTGCGGCGTTCCGCATGAAGGTCCTGGCGCTGGGAGGTCTGGAAGCGAGAGCGGCGCGAACGGGGTGGAGAGGATGGGGAGGGTCCGAGACCTGATGTGGCTTCGAGTCTGTGATGTGGGGAGACCGGCGGTGGATTGGGCGTCACCGGGTGTGGGACACGGCGGTGGGATGGGCGTCACCGGGTATGGGACACGACGGTGGAATGGGCGTCACCGGGTATGGGACACGACGGTGGAATGGGCGTCACCGGGTATGGGACACGGCGGTGGGATGGACGTCACCGGGTATAGGGTAGGTGGGGGTGGGGGCGCAGCGGTGGGATGGTCGTCACCGGCGGGATCACGAATGCAAAGGTAGCATTGGGCGGGGGAGGGGGGTCATGCAAAGGGGAAAGGGGGGAAATGGTTAGTTACTCGAAGCTGGTATGAAGGGCAAGGGGGACTGACCGGCTGGAGAGCCTCTTGCTCATGGTATCGTTTACCTCCCAAGCGATGTTGTTCATCAGCGTGTCGCTGATGATCGAGATGTCACAGGCGCAGTTGGCTTTGAGGTCATCGTGCCACTGGCGGCGGACGCGGGACGCGTATGTGAGGACGATTAGGTCACCGTGAGTGGTGCCCCGGTGAGGGTGACTTTCGAGGTTCCAGAAGAACATCGCCAGGGCATTGATGTGCTTCTCTGGCCAGGACACCTGTTTGATCTGGTGTAGGAACGATACGCGAGCTTGTAGGAATTCTCCGAAGGACAGCTGGTGGTCAGCGCGAGCGTTTTGGGACACTTTGACGGAAGCTACTGGTCTGAGCGTGAGGAAATCGTTGGTACTGGTGATGCCGAAGGCGTCGTCCGTAGCTGATTTGAAGTGCTTTGCTGCGTCATTGCAGCCCTCGGGTGAGAAATACCATAGCTCCACGAAATCGAAGGAAGCTAGTTTGTTCAGAGCGTATTGCGACGGTCTTTTTACCAGGACGTTGGGTGGTGCAAGTCCGGCGGTGAAGTCACCTATTTTGGGCTTCTTCTTCTCGGCCTCCTGGCGTTCTTTCTCAGCTTCGGCTTCGGCGATCTGACGCTCTTCATCCTCTCTTTCCCGGCGTTCAATGTCTAAGCGCTCCGCCTCTTGGCGGTCTACCTCTTGTTGTGCATCCCAGTCTGCGATTTGTCGAGCGTGTTCGGTGTTCCAGTCGTCGGTGAGGCGCCTGATGGCCTCGGCTTGGTCGATCTGGCCGTTTGCCATGACGGCTTGTCTGGCTAAGCGGAATGCTGCTGACGCGAAGTCGGGGGCGGCTTCGTTGTTCGGGTTGGCCATTGTGCGGTGAAAAGTGAGTAAAAGGAGTGTGAGACGAGTTGGACGAAAGGAAAACCGTTGGTGCGACGATGAACGAAGAGAGGAGGCGATACGACGAAAAGGGACGAGCGAGGTGGTGGCCGCGCGAAAGAAGAAAAGATGCGCGCCGCTTACCTACGCTCGCCCAAAGACGATGCTCTGTGGCACTGCTCGTGCCTTACTGCGCCTCAGAGCGGCACACTCTCTTGGTCGACGAGGAACAGGCGCATGCAGATTCTCCAGTAGTGCTCGTCCTCGCAAGTTCACCAGCACACGAAATGGAACAGGTTGGTGGCGACGACGAGCAACCCGAGACCAGTTCGATAGTGTCCACTGTCCAGGTCGATGTCAAAGTATAACGGGTTCGTCTTTGCCACTTCGTCTCTGCTCGTTTTGTTTTCTCTCATCTCGCTGACATCCAAGGTATTATGTAACGAAACTATTTCGCTCGGAGGATCTTGGCTTGCACTGGCATGTAACTCCTTCGTCTTCGAACTACACCTATCAAATCTAGTCGAATGACGTCTTGTCCGTCCAAGTTACTTACTTGCAGAACAAGTATAGCAATATTATTGTGCGCGGGCTTCTTGCGCTCTCTCGGGTCAGGCCGTCTGATCATGGGCTTTCCCACCGTTCCCTGTTGTATCCCTGTTGTATCATGATTTCACAATCGCGTTTGAAGGTTAACGTTATAGTGATCATCAATGGACTCGGATATGGACAATATCTTCACCTGCTTCGTCTTCCTTCCTGTACACTCAATGTGATGCAACTAGCTACCATCAGGCGACCGGACACGCAGAATCACCCGAGGAAGCTTCTTCCGGGAGTCACCCTCACCTGGCGGGATCACCTCCCGTGTATCCCCCTCCCGACGACCCGATTCCAACGCCAACCCTCCTTCAGGATCGGCTGGGGCTTGTGACGTGCCCTCCGGAAACGTAAATCGCTTCCCCGACAATGAGACACTCCGACCAGGCCTATTCTTCTCGGCGAGCGTGGAATCCGGCAGTCCGCCAGCCCGAGCACCCTCAAGCAAGGGCTTCTTCCGTTCCCGAAGCGTCCTAGATGTCGGCGGTGCCCATGCGCTTGCACTAGGACCTGGGTTCGTACTCCGGGAGGAAGTCGACTTGAAACTCGCGTCTGCTCCAATTCCACCGCCGTTGAAGACCGAGAGGAGACCGACAGTGCGAACGAGCCATGACTCCATGCTCGCGCGCGCGGACGCCGATCTGCGGGGCTTGACTGCCTTTTCGAGCTGCGAAGAACGAACAGAATGAGCGATTTGTGTCTGGTGAGGTGAAACGTGGAACTAGGGCGCAGTCGCACCGCACCTTGACGAGGTTGCTCTCATCCCACCACGTATTGTCTGCCCAGCCATCAGTCAAGTTGGATGACTGGGATGGATCAGAGCACGCTTGGCCACTGGCAGGGACGTTGTCGATGTCTACGAGTCCGCAGAGGTGCGCCATAGCCCCGCTCATCAGCGCTCGGTCGCTGTACCCCCCTTCAAGCACGCTCACGACTCGACCATGTGCATATTCATCGGCCAGCTTGCACGTCTCGCGAGTAAATCGGTAGTAGAAATCTACGGGTACCTTCCGGCCATGTCGAGACATGGATGGGTACTCATGCTCGCCAGCGTCAAACCCACAACTAAACGGTACCAAGGAGGGCAGTGAACGATTCAATGCCTGGAATGAAGCATGCGTACCTGATGAATATGATGATATCCTCGCCCGGTCCACCAGTTTCGTCCAAGAAGTTGCGTGCACGATCTATGAGGGCGAGATACCGGGGATAGAGAACGCTCCAGAAATGTTCCTCTGAATCGTATATCTGAAGGTGTATGTTCTCGATGTATTGCCCGTGAGGACCGTGAATGGAGGTGGAAGCTGCTTGTACTAGCTCTGGTTTACCATCCTATGATTGAGTTAACCACCAAGTCATAAATGAAGCAGATTATGAACCTCGCATGGAAATGATAGAATATCGTGTAATGATCCATAATATACCCGCGGTTGTGGTTTCTCTGAACGTACGCCCCGCTCGGGCTGTTCAGAATCGCGAAGAGTCTGTTGATATGCATCCTCATTTATCTGCCACACGAGCGACTGCGTCCCATTTCCTACGAACGGTCATCACCGAGTCGGATGAACACACAAGCAAGTGAGTCGTGGTAAACGCACCGTGATGTAAATCTATGTCGAGGATGATGATTCTTTGTATGCCATGCTTTAAATGCGCTGAGAATGTATGTGTGAGAGAATGAATGTCTGTATGAGCTGGACGTACCGTGTGCAGCGCCAACGGCAACGTTGTTGATGAAGCAGAACCCGGACGGCGTGTCCTCTCCGCAGTGATGGCCTGGCGGTCTGATTGCTACAAACGCACGTTCGCATGGATCATCCGGTCTCCGATGAGGGGGTCGCGGCCCGCGAGTAGCTGAAACGCTCGCATCCACGGCTTCGCAGACAGCACCAATGGCCCCTTGAATAGCGTCGATGGAACCGGGGCAGACTGTATGCGGACGACCATCAAGGTATCACGGCCGAAACGTGTGTGCGATATCCGAAGCGTGTGAGCGCGACAGGTATAAGTAAGTGTAAACGAAAAAGAATTGCGAGAAATGATGGACTGACGGTATAAATCAAGGGGTGGGATACCCTCTGGAATCTCCGTCCCCTTCTTCTTGATGTTTGTCTGGCTGTCGCGCGCCCACGAGAGAAGGTTTTCGAGATAGACGTCCTGGTCGATGTCGCCGTGGATGTATTTGACGGCGGCATGATCGAGAAGAGAGGCGGAGGCGGTCGTTCTTCGGATTGTGACGGAGTCCGTGTGGAGCGGAGAACTTGAACTACTCGGGTCCGCCGGGTCCGTGGCAGCGGGTGCGATGGCCATGCGTGCCAACGCCTCTGCTAGATCGCCTTCCTCCGTCGCTACTGCCGGAACAGACGCCAATCCGAGGTTCCGGGCCTTCGTCGCAGACTCCATTTCTTCGATACGCGAAATAGCAGCAGCGAGCCCCACTTTGACGGCATGGAGACGTTCTGGACGTTCGAAGATGCCCGAGGTGTCACGGGAACGTATGAAACGGTGTTTGAGGCATTCATCCTGGATGAATATCGCGGTGCGTTTGCCGCATACATTGGGAGAGGGATCGAAACTGAGACTTGTCTTGAGAACATCCGAGTCTGATGAAGCAGTGAGTTGTGAAACTTTTGCTCAACATGGCATGAGAATACCTGACTTGCACTCCGCAGAATTGGGTTCCTTTGGACGGCTTTGGGACGAATATGTCACTGGCAGGTTCATGTCGATCTCGAGAAGTTCAACTTGGTAGTACGTCCGAACGTTTCAACAAGGCGCCGTCGCGACAGCGGTGACGCCATTGAACTGACAATATACTACAGTTATACACTACAGCAAAGCGCTACCGGCGACAGCTCAGAATGCGCATTCCGACCTAGTACTAGTAATAGTGGTACTACTTGCATGGATGCAGAGGCCGACTTAGTCTAATTCGAGTACAACTGCAATGCATTTTTTTGGGTCAGTTCTCCTTAGTACTTCCTCCATCGCTGCGTCACAGTGTATCCCATCAGATTATGATCATGCAATTTCAAGTGTGTACAACTTTGGCCCAAGTTGAAACGTTGAAGCGAGGAGGAGTCGCCGGCGTGAGAGTTGTATGACAAAGTGCCACGAGTCACATCGGACTACGAACATCATCATACACAGTCTATTTGTGATTGATTCAGTAGAGAATCTCAGTGACGAAGCTTAGCTGTAGCCTCGCTCGCGTTGGTCAGAAGTCCTGGAGTTTATCCACCAAGATTGCCCACTCCAGCAATGTCACTCCCTGTTTCAACATCTCTTCCTTCATCTCTCTGTCTCGCGTCTCCTCCCTTAATCTGGAAAGCGCGCGAAGGTGCTCTTGGTGTCGGATACCGAGGTTTGACAGTACCGGGGCGATATGCAATAGTGAAGGCTGACAAGACGCGAGAACTCCTTCAACGGACGAAGTCGACGATGTCCTGCTTCTCAATGATGCAGGCGTACGTTGATTTACCGAGTGTTTGACCTTGAGGTTCTGTGGAGGTGAGCTACTGCTTCCACTTCTGTTGTGTTGGTGTTCTCTCCCCGTGAAACCATTCCTGCGTGGAGGCGAGCTTTTCATACTCTGCCCCGTGAGGGCGTTGATCTCTGCCAAGGTGTATATCCTCTCCGATCGGGTTGGACTTGGGTCTCGCGCGCGCCTTTCGCGTTTGGAGATCGTACCCGCTGTCTTTTGTGGTTTGAGCGCGCATGGTGTACTCAGCTCTACGGGGCTGTACATCTTCTCTGATCTGCCCGATTGGGAAGCGCTAGACTGGCTGCTCCGAAGCAGCGCCTGCAGACATGCATCAGATGATTTTCCATTGTTCTTCACCGCACAACACGGCTATGGACTCACCTCCACCTCCCTGGGTTTAATAGTTCTTTGATCGACGGTATATGTCCTCTCATGGACTCGTTGAACAGGATTGTTCGTCCCCGCCAAGGTTTCCCCAAATTCGCCCAGACTGACATCGTTCCGTGCAACTTCCTCTCGCCATACAGTCACCTTGCCTTCTCTTTCTCCTTCCCTCGGCAGTTGTGGCGGTTGTGGCGGTTGTGGCAGCCGTGTAGCCATCCCGCCTCGTGCCCGAATCGTCGCGTCCAGAAAGTTACCTTGTTCGTCGACCCCGACTTCCTGGAGACGCCTCGTAACCTCTTCCATGTACTCTCCGAAATCGGCGGGCATCACACCCTGTTGACGATGAACCTCGTGTTTCTCGGCCCACTCCCCATACACCCTGCTATAACGCAACCCGCCTTCGTCCTGGTCCCCGTGTCCTTTGACCGTCTTCACCTCCGTTACACCGTCGAATGGATACATCTCCGTCTCCACCGCTGTTCCGTAGTCGTGCGTTACGGCGTCAAAGTCATCGGGCAGAATCTGTATGGTCGTCGGTGCGCGTGGGTGTCGGCGTGAAATTGTCGGTGGCACGGCAACGATGTCATACGACGAGTCTTTGTTTCCGTTCGCGAAGACGATATCAGTCCATCGATATGAAATATCAAGAAATCAGCTCGATTCGTTGACGTCGGAGGCGCTCAGGCGCTCGCTCACCGCTGTTGCTGTTTCTATCCCTAAAGCGCATTTTGACTGGACACGAGTTTGTGTGCAGATCGATCTTACGAGACTGGGTCGGTGGGGAGTAGGGATGAGCGTTCGAGGGAAAGTTGTCGGTGGGCAAGCCTCTTGGTTTGGGAGAAAGGTGGTGGGGCACGAAAGAGGACCAGCGACTCAAGACCCTTTTGACAAAAAAATGCCCCGAACACGAGGCTGGCGAGGTCATTTAGATAATCTCCTCCAACCCCATCTATCACTTGCAGGCAGCAAAAATGCGTTTTCCACGTGTTGTTGGGTTGGGGTGTGGGTATGGCCCATCACTCGTCACTCGCAGTCTAGCTTTTCGGACCGGTGCGGCCATGGATCGGGGCAAGCTCGATACGGTGGACCTCTGGCGACGGGTCGCAAGCGAGGCACGTTACGTATGACAACTTGGTATGACGTTTGGTGTATGGGATTTACAGCTTTAGATGTGTAGCGAATCGCGCTGGATAATCAGAACGCGAACGTGCAAGCGACTTGAATATCTGCCGGAAGCCATCGATCGCGACATCAGATTGTGACGACCCGAAAGAAAAATCATTTATTTGTCACCCCCGTTTTTTCTTTTGCCCCCTCAGACCGCTGCAGAATGGTTCCGCATTCCATTTCAGGTGCTTGTTTGCACCACTCTCGCATTATCTCCCGAGCATTTGATTTGCTCACCGGAATACTGCGAGGGCCACATTGCGTCGAATCGCCTGACCTGACCCATATCAGACAGCATTCTGATGCGTGAAGTTTCATGACCTGTTGACCCTGTTGCCTTTCCAATATTTCACCTTCTTTGCACATATTAATTAAGTTCTCCTGTAAGGTGTAACTGCTGATGAGCAGAACTCGGCATTCTGGATGGGTAAGCCCCTGAAATCAATGCATAGCCAAAGTCGAGGAGAATGTACAGCGGTACTTCTTGTCCCAAGAAAGGAAGGTATGAGATGTGGCACTTTCAATTACTCACGTAAATACTTCCGGTGGTCACGCTGAACGAATGCGTACTTCCTACAACCTAAAACGAATAGAAAAGGTAGGCAAATCGGACCGATGCTAAACATGCTTATCAGATACGATCGAACGCTCGCGCTCGCATCGGCTGGATGATTCGATTTCTTTTCACACGATGTGAACGGTCCAGAGGTTTTGTAGGAGGCACTCGTGTGTTCACCACGATTTCTTTTCCGACAACGTAAGGCACTAGGCCCCAGTCTATGCTGGGTGTGGGTGTCCATCGGTGCGGGAGGCCTTGAGGGCGGACTGTGCACTCAGGAGAATATCAAAGGCTGGCCGACGACAACTATGAGTCACCATGCACTTCAAGCGGCTTCGCTGAGCGCGGTGATAAGGGTGAATATTAGACTTTTGGGATTGAATTGTCATACTATTTAAGCAGTACATTTCATATCAAAGAACCATAGCGTAACAGTAACCGGAAAGCTTTATCCATTAGATGTCACCAACCCTCTACTGGGTGGCGATGTGTTGCGGTTGTTCCGGGATTGCCTTTGGGAACGTCACTGTCAGAAGGACGTTCTCCATCTTGGCATTGACGTCTTACTCCATTAATGATCGACATACCTTGATGTCAACGGGAAGCTGTAACGTCCGCGAGAACTTGCTGTAGCGGCGCTCTCGAATAGCGTACCCTTCCCTCTCTTGAGCACCCACAACAGTAGAATTGCCAGAGACAGTCAGGCGGTTTTACTGCATGTCGACAATGATGTCCTCAGGCTTGAGACCGGTCAGTTCGAACGTCTTTGTCACGTCGTTGGAATCCTCTGATTCTTTCACGTCCATTGTACAGAAGGAATCGAATTGAGAAAATTTGTGGAATTTAAAAGTTCGAGATGTACTCACCATGGACGAATCGAGTCGAGTTGTCTGTAAGGTTGGTGAAGGTGCATCCCACGCCTTGGGAGGAGGAAGTCCAGAGACAAGCATTAAACGCATCATCGAAGATGCAGTAAAGCTCAGTGAGAGGGTTGTAGTAAAATTGAATCAACGGTGTCATCGTTAGTAGAAGAAGCGAGGAATATAGTAGTAGAGTTGTTTGACTTGAGTAGATCGCGTTTAATTGTTTACTTGAACTTGAGTCTGGAGTTGAACAACCCCGCAGTGTGGCATATGATATTTATACAGTGTCGCTCCACTAACACGTAGGGGAGAATGCTGAGACGTTTCGAAGCATTTTTCAGGAAAGCGTTGTCGACAGAGTCGATGATGGTCACGGCGTACTTGAGTTCCTGTTTTGGAATGTTGACATCTATTTGAAAACAACCAGAAAAGAAATCTCGTGTTTTTTTTGGCACAGGGCGCGCTTCGTTTGCTGATCTCTGGAGACTGGGCGTCGAGTCGCCGTCGACGGCATTGACAAAGTCCACAGATAATTAAAAAAACCGCAACAGAAACTCGGATCGATGAGACTCAGCGGTACGATGCCTTTCGGTCCTCTCGCCGCCATCGACCGCCAGACCAGTCGCGAACAAGCCGCCTGTCGTCGATCGGTAAGTCCAAACGAACGCGCAAGATACCGCATCGGGTTACCCTCAGGTGGCGCCCACGAGTGGACCCCCCCCCCCCCTGTTTCTCGCTCTGCGGACTCGACACGCTCGCACGGCCAATCACAGCAAGTCCCTGTCCACTACCGTCCGTCAGACCGTCTGCGCGTGTTCAGTCAACGGTTTCGACTTCGGCTATGATAGCGTCCATTTGGCCAAGTCCATACCTGCAACGACATCGCCTCATAGCGGCGCTTCAGGATAACGACGACTGGGGTCTGTCCGAGTTTAGGTCACCACATCCTCCCGTACCATCGCATGTACATTAGCCAAGCCGGTTTCGAAATCAACGTCTGAAAACCTTTGGGAGTTCGCGTCTTCCAGGCACCGGCCAAGGCTTGAATCATTACATTCTCGCGTCCGTTGGTCGCGCATTCCAAAGATCAGAACCACCAACTATACGCGGGACAACTTTATCGACTCATCATGGCTCGGATTGAGTGGGAGACGGTGGGGCAGCCTGAGTTCCATATTCTGATTGTGACTCACTGACATCCCTCGAGCGGAGATGGGCGCAAGGGGTATTCGTCAATTATCTCGAATTCTATACTTAGAAGTACAAGGCCACAGCGTCAGTGAGCCGAATGAACAGAGAATGGCTGACCGAATTCGCAGGAACGTTGTCATAATAGACATTCTCACATAACCAGGTCCCCGTCAAGACCGGACCATCTGCATCAGCCTCAACATGATTCTCACCCAAGACGTCCCCTTCATCACCGTAAGTCACTCCTCTCGGAATCCTTCAATGCATCCCATCACCACTTGCATCAGTCAAAGAACAAGATCAAACCTCCCGTAAAACTCCTACATGTCGAAGACAATCAGGAGACCTACCTGTGGTACGTCACCGAATATGACTAAGGCTCAATCAAATCTTCGTCGGCCGCGATTTCCAAGAAACAGGCATGGGAGGGACAAAGGTGGTGGGCCTTCCGGAAGAATGCTCAGGGTGCGGAAAGTACACCGAATTCATTGACTGGTTGTTGCTTCTGAGTAACGTGTTCCGTCTCCAACGATTATCAGAGTGTGGACGGCGCTTCGACGAGGAGTCCACACGCGCGAGTTCGTGTTCAATTCACTCAAGCAAAGACGCCAAGGCGCAGAGAACATGTACGACGTTTACTGATCAGAGTGCGGCCTGCTTACTCCCGTGCGGTCTGGGGACAACGCAGAAGGCGGAGCAGAGGCGCCGACTATCGCTTTCGCCAAAGTGAGTAAACACAAGTCAAATTCGATCGATGTCATATTCACACACTTATCCTGGCAGCCTCTCAATCGTTCCAAGTACGATTTGATGCAAGAGCTGCTGGAACGCAAGGAAGAGCCGGCAAATAGAAAGCATATCAATCAGAATGTGAGATCAGGCCTAGTGGTTTGTTTGCTTTACTGGGAGGCATAAATACTTATGGGACCCTGTGTCACGGCACATTCAGCAGTTTCTCCAACTCGATTGCCATCTATCTCTTGTAATATCTACACGTTAATCCCTTTGCAATGATAAGCTTGTTGAATCTCAGTGGAGCTCAACGTCAACAACACCTCTGGCAGGATAGTCCTAAAACTTACGCGGCCGCTGACATTGTGCGCGAGCAAGCCTCGGAGGAGCCTCCACTTTCGTAAGTTTTTCCTCCTGTTCCACCTTCGCTTGTTTGACAAACTGTTTTTAATAGTGGCTCTACTTCAACACGAGCTCGCGTGCTTCCGCGATTGTCGCCGAGCAAGCTTCAGAATGAATCGAGATGAACTCCAGAAACGTTCGTGTGCAATGTACAATATTTAAACTTCCTTTGTGCGATTGTTGTCTGTGTAATGATGTATTTCGTTTACGAAATCTTGTAACTGCTTGATTGTGCCTTCGTTTCGTGGTGGCCGAGTATCGCAAGCCGAGAGATGTGGAGCAATTGTCATTTGAATCACCATGAGGGAGTATCGAAGAAATGGGACCGCAGACGAACCTAATATTTGTGAGCCATAGGGCTACACCCTGATATCACGATCACCCACAAATCAGGAAAAGACTCCATCTAAAAATGTGCGACAAAGTGAGAAAAGTGTTCTGCCTCCCACGGCGGCGAGTCCCACCTGCCACGCTGATCGTACAGACAACCAGTCCTGTCTCCTCCTTGTACTCACACTTTAGATCTATCTGCTAGCGCAACGCCCACACGGACAGTCTCGACGCTGGATGCAGCACGTCCACGTCGTCGCGCAAGATCCCCCTGACGGCGTCCATATCATATCCTCCTCCGAGTCGAGGTACACCGCCCCGACGAGAATCTCGACCATGTCGCGAAACAGCTTCAGCGCTCGCAGCCTCGTGAGCCCAAGGGCGTCCTGCCTGTTGCCAGCTGCCATACCGACGGAAGGTGAACTTCTTATCCTCGAGAACGACTGGGCTCGAGTGCTGGAGACATTGGAAGAGTCGGATTGTCTGCGTCCTGGGCTGCGTCACGATGCTGCCGCGCGCGTCGGGGCGTGTTCACGACAGCCGCCTTGCAAACGTGGATATTGTGTGGTGCGTAGTTCTTTCCTGGGTACTTGTACAGGAAGTCGGCGCACGCGTTCGTATGACACCGTCCGCGTGCACGAGGGACTCAACGAGCAGCAGCTTTTGCCCAAATGTGTATCCGACCATGCGTTTCACGTTGGTCAGCTGCATCGATATCCCATCGGTGTGCTCGACGCGAGACCGTGCCCTCGCAATGCAATCCGGGAGGGTGTTCCATTCGAGTCCTCGACCATATGATTCAGCGCACGACACGCCAAGGTCGAACCCACCGTGGAGGTACGCAGCGCCGATGAGAGACTCAACGACGTCAGCTAACATCTTCGCAGACAGTTTCCCGATCTCTTTGCGTGTCTTGCTATCTCCAACTGTGGGGCCGTGCGGGCTCATCGTTGGTTTCTTCTAGAGTATTCTACGACGTATCAACAGACACCTCAGGTGCGAAAAGGTGGGTTTGAACCTCCTAGTCACGAAATATGAACGGATGATCCATTGGAATATGGAACGTCGAGTAACTTCTTTCGTAAGGCTGGAGTTTGCTGCTGCATGGTCTTTACGCCTGATTGAGTTATCCCTTGTGCCGTAGTGGATAGGCAGCCATCAGGTTCACGGCGACAATAGCCTTCAATATAGCGTCTCCGAGTGACTCCTCAGCGCTGACGGGGGCCGAGACTTCTGTTACGAGAAACAGAGAGGGTATACTTGCGAGATGAGCAGAAGGGAAAACTTGGAAGAGTGTAATTCGACGACCATGACTCATTCAAGCCGACGAAGAATGGGACGATGGGCACTCCGTCGGACACAAAAGCTCACAGCAAGAATACATACCTGGCGAGGAGAAAGAGTTGCTTCAGATCCGCATTGGAAGCGTGCCGCAGGAGACTGATTTGGATCTTTGATGAAGAGGTTCGACGATGGATACGTGACTTTGACATCCTTCCGACTCCTCCGAGTCGAATCGCGAGTACATCTTGCGATTTTCTGCCTCTTCATCCTCTGTAAGTCTCTCGTGATGCTGACTGACGAGATGATGGAGCCATCCAAAGGATCGTTGCAGAGCACAGGGCTATGAATATATGACGACGATACTCTGCTGCTGACTAATGTCTCGGCGACCTCCAGAACAGAATCATGATGGACCGTATCTCCGGATGGGCCTTGTCCTCCACTTCCTCGTTCCCCAACGCCGGGGCAACCACGTACGAGCGTCGGGGTCCGCATTGATAGTAAAAAATAGGCAAATTCGAGACGCAACAATTCCATGCGCGCGCCATAATAGAGACACCAAAACAACCTCCGGGTACGCAAGGTCACCACGGGCTTCTAAGTCCGCACCTCCAGCAATCGCAGTAGGGCGTCTACAATGTGAGTTTTTGCCCCAAGGATGATCATTGGAGTGACTCGTAAGTCACCTTTGGACAAGCAGACTACCCTGCGCGGATGGTACAGGAATGGCAGCTGGTCCACATCAAGCGCCGGAATCTCGATGCGCATCAAGAAGCATCAGTGCAGGAAGGCCTTCGACAACGATATCCGTCCACCAATCCTCATCGTTACTCGACAAGACCCACGGATTGAGCTAGCTGGTCACAGAAGTCCGTCTACAAGTGTTTTCTCTCCACGCATATGTCCTTCAGGCCCATCTCCTCACATCCTCTTCCGACTCTGGAGGTAGCAGAAACAGTCCAGATTCCCACCCCAAGATATTTTTTCAATCAGATACGAGGGGGAGGGGACTCGGTAGAAGCACATCTTCCACAACAATGATTCCATCCCTGGGTTTGAGACATTTCGACGTACACAAGAGCAGGGAATAAACGGCGGAATCCTGACGTGTTCGAACGTCCGAATAGTGAAAGTATGCCGCAACTTGCGTCCTGACTCCTGAAACACATCCCTGTCACAGGAGGCGCATAATTCGGTTGCCTCTCGATATGATCCGGGCGCATTGCCTGCATCAATGTGGGGTATTCATTACAGTAACACAACTCGACTAACCCGTAGTGGTAAGTACACAATTGAACCGGGTCCCGATCAACGGCGCATCAATATCAATATGTATGTACTGCATTTGGTTTGACAGGCTTCTTCAACTCATCCGCTTTGAGGTCGTTCATGACGTATTGAAGTATGTAACAACATCATTTTGCGCTGCGGAAAGTTCAACGGGTGATATGATCCGAACCCC
>JBBPOK010000697.1:0-14989 GCA_038091415.1 Leccinum variicolor | reverse complement strand
GCTCGCAAAAGCGGGTGCTGGCAAAGTCAGCTGCCGATTGTGCAAAGGAGACCACTTTACGGCAAAGTGTCCTTACAAAGATTCTCTTGCCGGTCTTGAGACGGCCGAGTTGCCCACAGATGAGTTTGCGCCCCCCGCTGCTCTATCGGGTGGCGGCAAGTATGTCCCTCCATCGATGCGCGCAGGCGCCCGCGGTCCTGGAGAGTCAATGAATCGTCCAGGTGGATCAGGCTCACGGGAAGACCTCCCTATGCTTCGTGTCACAAACATATTAGAGGAAACACATGAGAACGATCTGCGCGAACTCTTCGGTGCATTTGGTCGTGTGGCAAGAGTCTACGTGGGACGGGACAGGGAGACTGGCATTGGAAAAGGCTTTGCATTCGTCAGCTTCGAGGACAGGGCGATTGCACAGCGCGCGATGGAAAAGCTCAACGGAAAGGGTTAACGACAACTTGATTCTGAGCGTGCAATGGTCCCGTAAGTGGTCGGCGTACCTCGCCTTGCTGTTACTGAATAAACTGACGATCGTGTCACAGAGCCAAGACCAGAAGGACGATGATATCCGAATAATTGTGCTGTGTAGACTTTGTAGAGCCCCTTACTCATACTTTTCGACGTGTGTACGCGACCGTCGACACGCTACGATCTCAAGAGGCTGCTGGCCAGTTGCACTTGTATTTGAAGTGAATATTGCGTACTGTCTACTCCTAACGCGACTCATAAATACTAATACACGCTTTGACAATCTCACACGAAAACATCCATGGAGCGGCACACCCTTTCAGTCGCCTACGTCGTATCCGATGAGCTAGTCAGGGTGAGCTAAGGCCTTGAGTCGGCTATTAATCCACTTGTCACCGCCTACCCAGGCGTCCTCTTTGCTTCCTTCAAACAGAAACCGTTCATTCCTTGTACATTCGCTGGTCAGCGCCTTCGGCCTCCAGTCGTTGGTGGCTCCCGACGGCCAAAAGCGCATCAAATTCCTTCGTCCTCGCAGAGCTACTACCAAAGAGCTTTTGGCTTATCATACACGGGACTATCTCGATTATGCCGTGAACCCTTCCAACGACCACGAAGACCCATCTCAAGTCGCCGAGTTCGGGCTCGAGGACGTGCGTTTCCTGCTATACTATCACGGTCGTATCATAAACACAAAATAGGATTGCCCTCCATTCCAAGGAATGCACGAGTATATCCCTCTAGTCGCAGGCGCCACGTTGACAGCCGTCGATGCCCTCAAGGACCACTCTGATGTCGTTATATGCTGGGACGGGGGCAGGTCAGTCATTGTTTCACTAATTCTATGCTCGCCCTTTTTCATGCTCTCGGTTCAAACGATTCCAGACATCATGCACAAAAATCGCTTGCTGCGGGGTTTTGCTATGTAGCCGACTGTGTCCTCGCCACCCTCGCTCTCAGACGCATTCCGCCTTTTCTGGTTTCAGACTCCCAACAGGGGTCCCGTGTCATGTGCCTCGACCTCGACCTGCATTTCTCAGATGCTGTCTCACAAGCTTTTCATCATCCCCACTCGACCGCGGCGTCTCAGGTCCTGGTAAGGAGCATGTTTGTTTGGCAAGGATAAATTTGACTCGGAAGCGGACCTCGCCTCGTCCAGACGCTCTCGGTGCATCACGCTGCCCCTGGTTTCTTTCCAGTTTCGTCTCTCTCTGCGCTGCCAGACACACAAGACGCGTCATTTGATCCGTTCACGTTATCTCTCCCACTTCAAAGAGGTGCCTCCTGCAAGACATTTTTGCGCATATGGCCGATCGTGGGAATTTCTAGGTGACCTAATTCTTCGAGTCTACTCTTCCCGTCGCAGAGGCCATGCAACCGTGATCAAGTGACGCAAGTCCAAACAGCATTCTAGCATTCCTACTACCTATGATGTCAGCCGCCGCCGCCGCCACCTGGGACTTTATAAGATGGACCGGGTCAGTAGCAATCGTCTCCCAGTATTAGATCAACCATGTCCCCAGCTGCATCGTTTCTCATCGCGGCCACACCAGTGGAGGTCGGCGCCCCCCATATAACCTTACCACTCGCCAAGCGCATCAACACCAGCGGAGGCACCATCCAACTCCTGAAGCACGACCAGGCTCGTGCTGCTGCACTCAAGGAACGTGGTACCGCCGTTCAGAGCGGCGACGTCGATAGCCAGCCCGGTAACGTTGAAGTCGTCAATTGGGGTGTCACGTACATCGCCAAGACCACAGTCGGCACTCCGCCTATCTCGTCTATGTTGACCATCTTCCAGTTTGGCTCCGTCTCACATGCGCAGTTAACTTGATTGTCGACACCGGTTCTTCAAATACCTGGGCTGGCGCCGCGGCAGATAAACCGTATAAAGAATCGAGCACCAGCAAGTATACTGGTCAAGAAGTGGTGAGCTTGACGCAATTATTTGATCGTGAAAGGAACGCTTATATATTCCCATAGGCTGTCACCTATGGCTCCGGATCGTTCGCGGGTCAGTCTCGTGACTTTGCAGGGAGACAAGGAACTAATCGCGTCTGTGTACTTACAAGGAAAGGAATACTTGGACACCGTCACCCTCGGCCCTGGTCTCACTATTACCGACCAATCCATCGGTGCTGCACTTATATCCAACGGTTTTCAGGGCTTTGATGGCATTCTCGGGTAAGAGGGACGACTTCATTCCAAGCAAGGTCACCAACTATCTTCCAGAATTGGCCCTGTAGGCCTGACTCAGGTACTGAGGTCCCCGATACCAATGCCGAGATACCCACTGTCACCAGAAACCTCTTCGCTCAAGGAACCATCCCTAAGGAAGTTGTCAGTGTCTCTTACCCAACCCACCAACACGATACCTGGGCCAACGACAAATGGTGAACTTACTTTCGGCGGTACTGATTTCACCAAATATACCGGCGAGCTCCACTATGTGTCAGCTTTCAGCTTGAGTCGTCCGATAACTCCTAACCGAATTGTTTCAGTCCCTTGACCGAAACCTCTCCTGCAAGTCGCTATTGGGGCATCGACCAGAGTATTACTTACGGTGGCGAGACCATTTTGGGTAAGACTGCTGGTATCGTTGACACTGGCACCACTTTGATCCTTCTTGCGTCCGGTGGGTAAACCATGCTAACTTTGGAGTACTATTAATATATATATATATATATATTTCGTAAAAGACGCGTTTTCGGCCTACCAGAAAGCCACTGGCGCCACGACTGACCCAAATACTGGCTTGCTGCAGATAACCCCGGATCAATATAGCCAACTCCATAGCCTCAAGTTTGATATGGGCCTCGTAAGTCTGTTCGACTCGGACATCTAACCGAAAAGTCGTTCACTATGTTTCTCACCTCAAGGAAACATTCGACCTTGTCCCCGACGCTCAGATCTGGCCAAGGTCGCTCAACGCTGACATCGGCGGTGCATCAGGCTCGATCTACTTGATCGTCGGCCGACATCGGTTCACCATCTGGACAGGGTCTTGATTTCATCAACGGTTTCACCTTCCTGGAGCGCTATTACAGTGTTTTAACACTACCGCCACAAGCACTTGGTCTGAAGATACCCGAGGCTCCGCACGCGGTCGCCTACGAGCAGTCTGAACTCGGTTGTTGAGTTTGGACAACTACCTCAGAGACAGCGGAACGCCGTCATTGCCCAGTACTCCGGTCGATCGAACGAGAAGCGGGGTACTGGGTATAACTTGTATGTCCCTTTCCGACCTTGGTGGTTCCTCGTGCTGCTTGCTTGTGGGCGTGTATACTGAAGGTTTCGCTTGCATAGGATTGGTGACCTAGGTTATGATTCACTGCGTGGTTCGCTTGGGTGTGTAGGATCAATTCCGAGTGCTAAGGCAGGAGCGTAAAGTTACTACGGTTCGTTGGCCATTGGAACGCCAACTGCCTCATTCGACATCATCTTGGACACCGGCTCAACGTGAGTGCCAATTACCGCTTTCATCCGGGCAGCCCGGGTCTTGGGGGTATCAACGTATCAACGTCGTGTATGCGTCGCGCAGGGACCTCTGGGTCATGAGCAACTCGTGCGGGTCCTCGTTCAACGGAATCTCCACGTTTAACGCGTCCTCGTCGTCGAGCTTCAAGAACCTGAGTACGCCCTTCTCCATCACCTATGGCTCCACGCGAAGCCACTGGATACGTCTCCCAGGATGTCGTAGAGATGGCGGGTTTCTCGGTCGCGAATCAAGGATTCGGTACGTCATTATATCTTCTCCAACAGCGCTTGAGGGGTTGCTGACGTTTCGATCGGTCTGCGATTGCAGCTGTGGTGGATCAGGTCTCCTCACCCAGCCGGTGTCTGTACTGCTGGGTTTGGCATGGCAGGCGGCCTTGGCCTCGGGGTAGATGCCGTTCTGACCCTTGCGAGCAGCGGGGTGATAGACTCGGCCTTGTTTGCGATCTAACTTCGAAAGTGGGCACTAGCGCTCAAATGGGATTCGTTTGCGATCGCTGATACGGACTGGTATATTAATATAGATATTCGAATGCCACAAAGCCATCTGAATTGGAACCTGGAGGAGAGCTCACGCTTGGTATGTCTTTAACATCTTTGATTGGTTCTGTTGATTACGCCCGACTGACGACCGCATGTTAGGATACACGAACAGTACATCGATATCCCTGACCAAATTGTTATCCTTCGTATTCCTCGCGGCCGTCTCCCGGGCTGCGTCCCAGATACCCCTCGTTGTGGACAATGTAGCCCCTTTCAACTCGGTGGTGCCGATGGGCCTCTCTGCCATTGCGTCCGAAGACTCGTTCACAGCTCTTTCCCATCCTTGCTTTCCCCTCCACTCTGTTCGCATTAAGAAGTCGGTAGGTCAAGCATTTAACCTACACACACATTGATGACATTCAATATCTGTAGACGACGTTGTGATGTGGATCAACGGAGGTCGGGCTCCCACGTTTCTTATCTGCAGACTCGAACTCACGAGTTAAAGCACTCCAGGACCCGGATGCGCCTCTTCCATCGGTCTGTTGTTTGAACTAGGTACGGACAATTGTTTCATCGGACAAATAAGATTCCCCACGCAAATTAGGTCCTTGTCGCATCGACATCACTGGAACTTCCACTAATGGCACAACGTGGAACCCCCATTCGTGGAATAACGAGGCTAATATCTTTTTCCTCGATCAGCCGTAAGTATATCCACTTTTTAATTCATGGAGACGACAGCTATCACGATATAATATCTTAGTGCTGGGGTCGGGTGCTCTTACGCTGACTTTGGCGAGACCGTGGAGACAACCGAAGAAGCCGCTCGTAATGTCCACGCGTTTTTGACCATCTTCTTCGAAACCTTCAAAAAATTCGCTGGACGACCCGTAAACCTGTCCGGAGAGTCATATGCGGTACCGTCGGTACGTATATTCGTTGGACACTATGTGGCAGAGTATGACCGTGTGCGGTAGGGTCGCTACCTTCCCGTGTTTGCTAGCGAAATATATGATCAGAACCTCATTTCCAAGGCTAACGGACGTGATACCATCAATCTCCAAAGTGTCTTGATTGAAAACGGTATCACAGATGTTTCGACGTAACTATCTAATTCTTGTCTTCAAGCACTATTACAAGAATCAGGCCTGGAGGTCTTGGTTCGTGAGCGGAAATGCTGCCAGAGAAACGAAAACTAGCGGCAAATTGACGTTTGCAAGCGTGTACGGAGCTGGTCATATGATGAGTATTTTCAACCTTGCATCATTTACCTACATCTGACCCATGACTCACGTCCCTCATGATAAACCAGAGGAGGTGTTTGCATTAGTATCTAGATGGTTGGCCCACAAGGACATCTAGCTCGGATTTGTCCTGGTGTGCAGTTGCTAAATTGATGATTGTTGCTTCTAACGCCGAGAGGAATGGAGTTTTCACGGGGTACGACTTTTCTTTTGCATCCATCATGCCTACCGGCAGTTTCGTTGCCAGAGTCACTTATAGAGGTTGGTTGAAGTCATATAATCCCGAGTCGCAGATTTGTTCTCGCGATGGCTGCGGATTGCCTGACGTTTCACTCATTCATTGCCCTTGTGCTTGGCGGGGGACAGGAGTAGCTCCCCGGGCCGCATGGCAACGCACGATACCGGCGGACACACGGATGGAATCCGTCCAACACATTCGTCCCACACCTTGAGGCGACGATGGTTTTGTTGATAGGAAGTGAAGGCTGAAAACCCTCCCCACCTAACTTCTCTCAACTATATGCCATCGATATTTGGAGGGTCATATCGCATATCCTATGATCCCGAGCTCACTACCTCTGCCTGTTGCATTTGGTGGTCCACCCAGGTGACCTTGAGAGGGTGGTCGATGTAGTGGTAACTCCCTAACGAAAGTATTTGCAGGCTCGAGGCCTGCCCAATCCCATCTCGTCGTCTTGCTATGCGCAACCTGTAAAAGGGGTCGGAGAGGGAACGTTTCAAGTTGACGGACGGCGCAGCAAAAGTCCTTTACACCCTAACCTGCCTTTCTTTGGCGAATGGGTGAGTTCCCACGTATGTTGTTGTGCAGGAAACCACCACAAAATGTATGACTGTCCTTAAGACAGTACGAGAAGTGGAGTGGGATGAAAGCAATGTTCACATTCCGCAGCTTTGCCTTCAACCTTTTTTCTGGTTCTCTGTCCTTTTTGGTCATTGCACCGGCGCTTTGTTGTGGTGCTTCCATTTGATTGTCTTTCATCTTTCAAGTGAGTTATCGGCGTTTCTCTCTGTTACAACTCCTGACCCATGAGTAGGATCTGTTTTCCCAAGAGGCAAACTACCTCACTCAATATACACCCCGTGGATTCATTCGTTTGGATTCTAAGAGTTCCCCAACATGTACATACTTTCGATCATTGTCTTCCTTTGGGCACATGTTGTGGTTTTCGCGTACCCGTTGAAGCACAGGGCATCAGCAGACATCGAAGTGTTGGGTACGTTGTAGGCTTGGGTTACTGATCGAGTTACCGAAGCCAGCATCCCAGCATTTTGCCCATGTACTAGAGCAGCTGGAGTCTGCCTTCTACGCGCAAGCATTGAAACGATTTAATGCTTCCAGCTTTGAGGTGGCAGGTTTCGCCTCGTCCCAAATTCCGCTTCAGCAAATTCAAACGATTGCGGGTGGTACCCTGACATCTCCTGTGAGTTTCTCAGGTCATGTGTAGATTCAACCGACGATGGTTGACGTTGTGGATGGACAACCCACAGCTTTGACGGTCCAAGGTACCTCCATATCATTAGGGAGCAGTGCGAACGCTGCCATCGATACCGGCACGACCAACGTTGGTGGTCCCTCGTCTCCCATCGCAGCCATCTATGCCCAGATACCCAACTCGTCCCTCGCGTCTGACCCATGCTCCGGATATTACCAATACCGTGAGTTTTCCGTGCCAACTGATACTTGTGTGTCCCTGACCCCGGTATTGTCCGAGTCTTTTCTCGCTGAATAGCTTTCTCCACGTCGGTAACAATCGAGATTTTGTTTGGCGGTCAGAACTGGACGATAAGTCCGGCAGACTTTCAGCTTACGGCGATCAGCTCGACTGAGTGTATCGGCTCCTTTTTACGAGATTAGGGACGGGGGGGAGGGGAGTACGCCGTCGTGGATCATCGGGAATACGTTCCTGGTACGCGGTCTTGTTGCCCTTCTTGTTTCTTGTTTCTTGTTACTGATTCGTTTCGCTATCTACACAGAAAGATGTTTATTCGGTGTTCCGGTACAACCCGCCCGCGGTCGGTTTTCGTGGCGCTCTCCGAAGTCGCCCTTGCTGAGAACGGGGTCAACGGCGCTGCTCCATCGCCTACGATCGGCACTGCCAATGCGGCGGTCACCGACACGACTCACACGAGCGGCGCCGCGTCGCAGATCCAACTCGATCTATCACGAGGGTTGGTCTCGTGCGATGTAGACTTGTAGTGGCATTTTCAATGCTGCATTTATGTGGTCCCTCCACACCCGTCTCCTGTTTCTGGTAATCTTCCTCTGATGTGCCTCTCTCACGAGGACATTATCAACGGTCACTTTCCAAGTGTCAGCATCATCCGAAATTCCGTCATCGATCCCACAACTGGAGGGACAAACATGAGGCTCCTGGACCAGTCGTTTGTGGAAGGTGGAGTCCTGCATTTCTCCTGCATTGACCTTACGTTTCCCAAGCATATGCCCACCGAAATAAGTATGATGTTGCCAATGAAGATCGTCGCTGAAGACGTTCTCAGGGTGGACCGTGTCCTTGACGGTTCACACCGTGATTGGGCGCAACCATGTCAACGCCTCGGAAGATGGACATGCAAGAGGCATATGATATGGCATTCTTGGTCGATGGTGCGGCAGCGCCCTTCAAACTCTTACATTTGCGGTTTGCGATCGACGCTTTTCAAGACAAATGCACGGCCGCCGTTGGTGAACAATCGCACAGTGGAGCCGGATCGATATCCGCGTCGTACTAGGCACTTGGACTGCGCGAGGGGAGGTGGTGGTATATAAACGAATGGGCTGTGAATAATGAGGATGCCAAACTCGCGTTCGCGTTTGACATTGTATAGATCCTTGCTGCAGGTCCCGTGAACTTTTTGCATCTTGGTGCCACTGGTGAACGCGAACTGTGAGTTTATCCCCTCGCTCGCCCGAATATTTTGATCCGTTGACGACGGTCGCCGTGCCGTACTACCTATCATTGTGCAGAGTCGTTCTCGGAATCTATCTCAAGCTGCACATCCACGAACGGACGCTTCGGTTCTCGGGCGTACGTGGCCTGTGCTCGGGTGGGTGCAGGGCTTATTTGGCGTCATTGTCCTTAGCGAAGAGGTTCTGTGGCGAGGTCGGCGCGGGGCAGTGCGCAGCGCATTATATCATAAGGAGGAGGAGGGGGTCGTGATGGTGGGGGACGACATGCACACCTTACCCTATCCTTCTAGGGGGCGCGTTCATCGGATATGGGATCGTTATGGTACTATTGTTGGTCGTCGGCGAACATTGGGTGCGGCGGAGCGGACGGAGTCCGGAGTGGTGGGATTCATGGGAGATCATGCTCTGGGTACGTTGACGGGCTGCCAAGTTGTACGTTGACTTATTTGTCCCTTCCTTTTTTGCAGGGCATTGTGAATACGTTCACGGAGCATCACGGCGGTGCGTGGTCGGATGCAATATACGTATGCCTTGTTTTGTTTCATTTATCTGCCGATGTTCTCATGCGATGCAAGTGTCTTCGGCATTGTCTGGTGGGCGGGTGGCGCACTAGGTATTTATCTCTCCCTTAATTACTTGGTGCGTCATCCTGACCGGCTGGGCGATGTCGGAACATGCCCAAGACCTCCAATTAAACACCAAAATGAGTTTCCCCTGATCGATTCAACCCATTGTACTGACGCATCTTCAAGGTATACTCTATGTTTGGCTGCACGCTTATGCTCGTCAGGCTGGAGCGGATCATCGACATCTGTTTCATAACGGCCAGCCCGTCAACGGGGTTCGATGACATCGAGAGCGAACACACCCTTACGTCGTCTATGAACGCTCATGGCGAGGCCAAGTCGGAAGCAAAGGCGGCACGTGCGTTCCGCCATTTTCCTCCATTCGTACGTGTACTCTGCTTTCTTTTCGCTTTCGATCATTTTCCGTGATAAAGCAGAAAAATGTATGGCGACGACTTTTAGTTATTCCTGGCGTGGACTCGGCGCTTCATCGGAATCACGAGCACCGCGCCAGTCGGTGTGCGCGTGAATCGTTTTTGAACGTTACGAGGAACTTTTTGGAGTCGACGAAGAGACCGTTTGCTGATAGCTGGTGCGTGTGGCTGTCGCTCAAAGAAAGTGATGGAACGGTTATTTTGCTGGAGCAAAAGTTCGACGTTCCGGATTCTGCCAGGTGTAGTATCAGCATCCCATGGCACCGCATCAAGGCATAGCGAAGAATTCAACTGGGGTCCAGAGGTCAGCCAGTTCTTTCTATTTCATTCCCCTATCTTTTTATTTCCGCTCACGCAGACGGATTCGCGGCATGAGCAGACCTTGCTCGATCACGCCCACCAAACAAGTAAAACTTCTAGTACTGGGTGCAGTTTTCCTCTCATCCTTCTTTATGTTGCTCACGGAGTTCGGTTGCAGCAGCGCCCGAGAATGGGTTTCGGCGTAGCCTCATGTGCACGTAGCAGAGCCTTTGCCAGCCTGGACGACCTTGTCGTCTTAGGCATGGTGTACAAGGCCCCGCGAATCCCTAGAAGCTGGTTTGTCACTGGGTGACAGACGGCTGAGTTCTCTGTCTTCGTTCCTGGCTTAGGAGTGCCAACGACACAGGAGAACGAGAACGTATATGAAATACCGGTCTTAAAGGACCCCAACCAGTCCAGTTGTATCCTGTAACGTTGACGGGAATTACGGATGGTCGATGAGCCCCCGGAAGGGGAGACGCCAAATTGCTGGCACACCAAGTAAAAGCTTGCAGAAAACATCGCATTTTGGAGGATTGCACGCGCCTGCATCAAGGCCTTTCCGAAGTCTGACAATAAGTTCCCTTGCTACTGTGCTTTGCATAGTCTGAGAGAAATCTAGACTCGTCAGAATGCTTTGATGATATAGTCGATCAACCAACAACTCTTAATTTCACTATGTTCATTTTGTTCTACAGGTAACATTGACTCGGACTCGGATGGTTGGGTTGGCATGATGGCGTCGGCGCATGAGCCCGTGATCTCTACGATTGCTCTAGATATGCAGAAGAGGCGTAACTTACTATGTTCCATTCCACTTGATTTGTAGAGTCGGCTTGTAAAACTTGTTTCTTTGAACGTTGGGCAAATGCCGCTGGTACACAATGCTTTTTATGTTCAAGACTCGGATACCCACCGCCAACGCCGAGATTTCAAGAACGAGCCGTTGCCAACGTACCAAATCTCTTTGGCGACATCGACGGTGCTTCCAGTTCTCCGAGTCGGTGTGGCAGTTGTCTGAGTCTGAAATCAATTCCCATCTGCACTACGCAAACCTCTAGCAACCATGCTACTACATCCTCGATCTCGGTCCCGCAGTTGCCCACCTGCCGTTTGAACCCAACATCGGCCCATCCGCGACACGGTGAATTACAAAGAAGGTCATGAAGCAATTTGTCACGGTACCGCCATTTTTTTTTCTTTGTGGCGTCCAATTTCATGGGACTGACGACGACGACTGATTAAGATATAATTTGGGTCTCGAGGGGGAACTTGACACCGCTCAACTTATTCACGACCAAGTTTGATCGAGTGTTGAACTTCGTGGAGAAATGAGCGGCCGAGACGGTCGAGTGTGTCCACATTGTTATCTCACAGCTGGTTTACTCATATTGATTCCGGCAGCCACTTCATGTTCGATACGCCGGGTCAGATTGAGATACATGGTGTATCTGGTACTATCATCTCCGATGCGGTGACCCGTCGCGTGGTGGCGTACGTCGTCGACAACCTGCGGACGGGACGTTCATGCGTGTACTAGGTTCGTTGTTCTGTTTCTTTCTCGGATCCTCATATGAGGCTGACCTGTTTCCTTTTTTCCCCCGTGACAGCATACTACACAAGCCGAAGCTTCCGTTTATGCTCGTGTTCACCAAGACGGTGTGACATTGCGATCGAGTGGATGCAGGACTTTGAGGTGCTTCAGGCGGTATTGGCGTCGCAATGGGGATTGTGGGATGCAGAGGGTGAGCCGACGTACGCGAACAAAGTCTTACAAGGCGATGGGCACGGATGTCGCCAAGGCTGTAGGTGTTTCTAGCGTGACAGCTGTTGGAATGGGACCGTTTGTTGATGCGGTGGAAGATTCCAGGGACACGTACGAGAGGGTGAGGTTTTCATTTCTGATACAAAGGCCAGGTGATTAATGTCTGTGCTGTGAATTAGGGAATGCCTACCAGAGCTCACCGGAAATCGCTACAAGACGCGAAAGGGGCATCGCTGAGACGGTTCATGAGCGATCTGGCGGTGGATTGTGCCAAGAACCCTAGCTCTGCGACGGAGGACCGGTGGGAGGAAGGATCCGAGGAGGAGGATGTCGTGGAGGTTGGCATTATCGATGAAAGTGAGCTTTGATGGATTCTGAGATGCGAGATGACGCTGACTGTGTGCGTCGGGCGGTCGCACCAGTCACCACTGATTTCGGTCCCAAGAAACCACCACGGACGAGGTAGACTGGACGTCGCCGATTCGCAGTCTGATCGCAAAGTTGTCTGGTACGGAGAGAATCCAAAATCTTATGCGCATGAATACCGGCTCTCCGACGTGGCAGACAGGACGCCGTCAAGGGTACACTTCCAGTACGACAACGACAGGGCTGGGGAAATTATCTCATCGATTTCAGTATGTCCAAAGTCCCTGGATCATCTTGGGCTGTTAACGAAATGCTCATCAGGTTACCTATTGTCCAAGAAAGAGCGTCGCGCGAGTTCCCCTGAGAAGCCTCTCTCTTGGCCTGGGTGCCCTTAGCTACAAGAACTACTGGACAGACACTTGCACTTATGCGGATCAGCCCCCCCGAAACCCAACCTCGAAGGTCAGCCTCTTCTTCGTTTGTTCGTGGGTCGATTCCCTCACACTAGATGCCCTGTATATTATTTTAGACATTAGTAGAGCCACCTCTATGACCATCGAGGACATTTTTACGATCCTTGTGCACCAAGACATGATAACGGTGGATACCGCGTCCCCGAACTCCGCTCGTCCATCTCCCAGTGGGCAGTCTATCAAGTTTCCGCGTGGTCGCAAAAATGGTATCGCGCGGAGGCATTTACAGAGGCCCAGTCCGCAAAAGCAAATGGAAAGGGGAAGAAACACGCCGTTCGTCGCTCCCACGGACTACGAGGTATCATGGGATCAAGACAAGGTGGAACGTTGGTTGACGAACTGGGAAAGCAGAGGATATTTGTGTCTCAGGCCAGAGAAGCTGAAATGGACACCGTTTGTTCTGTCTCGCACCAAAACGGGTGCGGAGCTGCTACAGACTGAAGCGGGCCCAGATTTTGCTCCTATCGCCTGGACCGGCACATCTCGGAGCCCAGTGGACGGCGAAACGCCTGTGCTGGACATTGGTGATCGTGCCAAATCTCCATGTTCTGGCGGCCAAAATTCGTCCAACGAGCAGAGCGAACAAAGGGGAATTGTTCAGAAGTCACTGCAGCCCAACTCTTTGATGACCTGCTCATGGCTGCCCCAGCTACGCTGAACTTGAAGAAGCACCTGAGGGTCAGGAATGCCAGCGCCGACTCCATTGTGACGACCACGCGGTCTGCTTCTGCCTGGGCAATGCTGGATGGTGACTGTAGAGCTCACGAAGAAAAGGGCGACGGTGTAGTTGGCAGTGCCTACTGTGCCAGTCAAGCGTCGCCGTGGCCGCCCTCCCAGAGCTCGGCCGGCTGACGAGGCTCCCGTCGTATCGCAGCCTACGACCAAATCTGGCCTGACGTCGCTCCCCAAATCAGTATCGCCTCGGAAGCGCCGGAGACTCCTCTTCTCAGGATCCTCATGCGCCCATGGACCTTGCTGATGCAGAACGGCAAGCTAACCCTGTCGATTTCTTCATCGTTGACTGTAGTGCGCTATGGAAGTTTTCGGCGGGAAGAAGACATATCACGCCCTCAAGGGTTGCTACGAGCACAACTTCAATCTATTTAAGCAGATAGATAACTTCGAGGCCTACCACGCACCGTCCGGCAAGACGTTTTGCACCTTCTCCTTCAACCGTCGCAATTCCGGCTTTGTTCGCTACCAAATATGAAAACTTCGAACCATATCAACAACGGTTGGCTGTCACGGTGCACCAACAAGAGATCGCTTTGTGGCCGGAAATCTGGAGCTGTGGAAGAGTTTGCGCGACCTTTCGGGGCGCGAACCGGGCGCGAAGTGGGAAGATTAGAGAAACGGGAAAAGGACACAAATCTCGCGTGCACGCGAATCGCGATGACGGATTGACGTGGGTTTATCGTGCTCCCTCACTTAAATAGCTCGCTCACAGACGGTACGTGCGCACAGAAAAGGATTGCAGTTCTACAAGCAACTCACGGAACTGGCCCAATCCCTTTATGCAATGCAAAGACCATTGTTTCGGAGCGACGTGCGGAACGGGACAAGCTTGCAGGACAGGCAGAGTCAACAACGGCTATCTGCTATGCAGCCACGTCTTCCACCGGCAGATATAAATCTACCGTGACTGTCCCGGCACCGCCCCCTCAAGTCCTCAGAAGGGATCGTTGTCGACTCGGAACAGTGAACTATGCCAAATAAATGCCCCGCTCTCAAACGTCTCGCACCTAGTTTCACCCAACACTTCCTTGCATCGCACCCGTGGTTTGATGAGATGTGGCCACTGGCATCTGCGTCTCATGCTGGCACCCAAACGAATCCTAGTGCCTCGATCTACCTACCACATCCGACGAACCTGCCCACATCAGCATAAGCCAATGGTCAGACTGTCGACGCGAAAGCAGCATATCATATACTGTACATTCTATGCATAAGAACCTGGGTTTTGCACCCGCCCGGGTCGCTTTGTTGTATTTACTCTTCTTCAACTTAAGCAGGGTGTTTTCTGATCTTTGCTTATGTAGATAACTATTTTCTTGATATCTTATTACCAATCACTTCTTGCCACTCAATGGTTCAAACCAAATATTGCAGATGGATTAGATAGAATTGACCAACTATGCAAATATTTTAACTTCAGTTCAATGATAGATCAACCTCTGATCAGAGATTTCCATGGCAATTCAAGTGGCAGCATATGCCACATCATTGACATACCTTTGTCAATGGAAAGCCACTTGAAGGCAAGATGGTCACACCACTAACTTCAGTTCAATGATAGATCAACCTCTGATCAGAGATTTCCATGGCAATCCAAGTGGCAGCACTATGCCACATCATTGACATACCTTTGTCAATGGAAAGCCACTTGAAGGCAAGATGGTCACACCACTAACTTCAGTTCAATGATAGATCAACCTCTGATCAGAGATTTCCATGGCAATCCAAGTGGCA
>JBBPOK010000696.1:0-15012 GCA_038091415.1 Leccinum variicolor | reverse complement strand
CCGAAGCTAACTACGTTCGGAATATGTCGAGCTAGGTGAGGTTCTCTACACAAATCTCTGTGTTAGTTAGTGTGCGCTTATCGTTCCCACCGAAGGCGGAACAAATCATTTCGGTGGCGAAGGGGGTTGTAATAGGTTACATGGTAGACGTCCGTCCAGACGAACCGCGAATTAGACGGTAGACTCGGATACACAAGAGTCGTACTGGGAGCACCGGCCCGTTTCACCGGCGATGCGCGTGAGCACCGTGTGTCACACTGTCAACAAAGTTACCGATATGATGTATGCGGTTCCCACGGTATCAATTCATGTATAAATGCGCCCCTCGTTTCGTGCCTTCGCAATACTTCTCCAGTCTCAATACCACCCCTCCGTTTGGGCACCGGAACGCACAAAGACCTTCCAAAAACGACGTCGCAAACTCTCCCCCGAAGACTACTCTTACACGTCAGCCCATTCCCCGCTGTCCCCGCTAACCCCACTCCTCTACCCCGACGGCTTGATAGCACCGACATGCCTACGCAAACTCACATTCCACGCTCCATCCACCCGACCTCGATCGTGAATCCGCAGAGGAGGAGGGGAGGAGAGAGACAGAGCTGAGCGCGGAGATCGCCCAGCACAAAAAGATTACGAGCGAGCGAGATATCAAGCTTACCGTCGTCTTGCTAGCCAGCAGACAATTTCGGTGCGCTTCTTTCTTTTCGTGTCTGCTTTTCCATGTTCACCGTGTAATTTAGGTTGGACAATCCATCGTCGGACACGGACTATCGTTTATCCGAAGGCAAAGTGGACTATATACGAGGGCGGCGTTGTGCTCAGTCCCGTCACGTTGAATACTTCGGACTTCGGACAGGCTCTCGTTACAACCACGCAAGCTCGCTTTCGCCCATCCGTAGATTCGCGATCTGCGCCCCACAGCCCAGGAGGAACCTCGTGCAAGCTCGTCGGTGCGCTTCTTTCTTTTCGTGTCTGCTTTTCCATGTTCACCGTGTAATTTAGGTTGGAAAATCCATCGTTGGACACGCGACTATCGTTTATCCGAAGGCAAAGTGGGCTATATACGAGGGCGGCGTTGTGCTCAGTCCCGTCACGTTGAATACTTCGGACTTCGGACAGGCTCTCGTTACAACCACGCAAGCTCGCTTTCGCCCATCCGTAGATTCGCGATCTGCGCGGCACAGCCCAGGAGGAACCTTGTGCAAGCTCGTTGGATTGCGACAACGATTCTTTGTCGTGGTCCGGTTCGAACGTGGAAGAAGAGTCTTTGTCTCCGGCCGTAGCTTCTGAGGGAGGCTGGGCCCGATGTGGCCGCGTCGCTATATGCAGCCCATGGCTACGGATGGGCGTCTCTACCTAGGCGCTGCGACTAGTCGTCCGTCTGCAACATCAGTCGCATGGAGGGTGCAAGGGGGTGGCTGCTAGCACGAGATCGTTGTATCAGGACTTGAAAGCCACATCGGTTCTGCCAAGGACGTCGGGGTCGAAGTCGTGAAATATTGCGGTCGCAGAGTCGACGCAGACATGTGTCTGTAATGTAAGAGTGTCATTGTCCTGGCACCCCCTGTTATACGCAGTATGAATGTGGAATAGGATGCTTTCATTCTTCTTGGATGCGGCGTCCAGTCTGGTACCCAGCCTCATGCATGCCTCGAGGCTACAACACCGCGAGGAACACCTAATTCCTACCCTTTGACCGTCAGCGTCTCTGAAGTTTCGTGATCGATGTATTCCTCAGAAAAAGGTATGTCCATTGTCATGTACCTGGGCCTGCGGTAACCGTTTGTCGACACCTCCCACCAGATTACTCGAATGTAAATCCAGTGTGGATACAGACATCCGATATATTCGGTTTCAAGTTGCTTTACTGCGGACAGCAAGCAGGTGTTGAGCGGTGGTGCCGAATGGACGATTCGCCGATGGCAGGTAGATGACGGACATCAGGTTGGCTCATCAATTGAAGCAGGGTGCAAAATCTATGCCACCGCACTGTCAAGGGATAACAAATGGCTAATATGCAGGTTGACCTCATAACCGTATGCCAGGGTGTGAAATGCGGAAACTCACACAAAAGTTCTGGACATTGCGGGTCACACAATGCCAGTGACAGCACAGTCAGTGGATATCTCCTGCAACTCGTCGGCATTTGCCACGGGTGGGTTAGGCAAACGCGCGTTCATCTGGAGCATCAGCACAGGCAAAACGTTCGTGGGCCCACTGCAGCACTCCTTTGCCGTGGTGGCGGTTCGGTTCTCTCCAGACGGTGCACGCCTCGCTACCGCTTCGGTCGGAGCGTCTATCCAGATCTTTAACAACGGCAACGGTCAACAGTTACTCAATATCCCATGCTCATTCGACAATTGGGTATCCTCACCACTTGCCTGGTCAGCCGATGGTTGTCAAATTTTTGCTGCCTCTCAGCCGTCCAACGAAGCCAAGTGTTTTGACCCATCCTCCGGGTCCTTGTTCAGTACATGGCCTCTTCCTACCAGTGAAAATTCTCTGCGTGTCTCTTCTATCGCAGCATCGTTCAGTTCATCGCCGTTACCAGAAACAAATCGCTGTCTTTTCATGATGCCTCGACTTACAAGCAAATTAGTCATGTGACATCTCCTACTGTTTTCCCTCAGCATCGTGAGTGCGTTAGACTATGTTTATTTTCGCCACTTCTGATCTGTTTGTATCAGAATTTCCACTCATGCAAATCGGACTTGAAGCTTGGATTCAGGGTGACTTGACTCGCACCGAACAAGTCCTGACAGAAAAGATACTCGTCGTTCAAAGTGCCTCGCTCACCGGTCCCTCGTACGGTCCTGCCTGAAACGATATAACTTGGTCATAAATGACGCGAAAGAGGTAGCCTTTCGATTGTCTTTGGTTTCGTCTTGCGTTAACTATCATATATCAAGTCTGTCGAGGTTCAGCGGTCCACAATCGGTCAGATTGCAATCACAATAGCCCGCGCAGCCAATGGCGACCACGACGCTGCCATGCGTGTATTTGACCTCGTGTTCACGAATGGTTCCTTGCTCGAAAGCAATTTCGTTTTGCTTATCAAGGCACGTAGCTACTATTCTGGTCGCTGTTTGCATTAATACGTGGTTTCATGCAGGCCATCGTCCTGTTTCAGTGCGGAAGACACGATGAAGCTATTTCGCGAGTCGAGGACTTGATCGATGCTATGGATGACAAGACTATATATATCACAGTCCGGGTATGTAAATTCCAGGAATATTGACCGGCATGAAATGATGAACACTGTGGCCGTATTCAGGTCTGAATGTACATCATACTCATAGACATATCGTTGGAGGAAGGAGACTTTGAGGAGCTGATGGCTCGTTCGGGCGAGGTAACATTGCTTGGCTGGACGGGACAGTCTTCATCATACAGCTGTCTCCCGGCCTCCCTTTCCTTTCGTCCTCTAACCCCCCAAGCTTCGCTCGCCATTGAAGATGCCGAAATGGATGGGATCATCTCGGAATGAAAAGTTCGATGTCTACCATATTTTGAATGTATGTATTGACTACGTGGCAAAGAGCCCTCGAGAGGATATCACTCGTTTCAGTGTCGATCTAACTGGGTAAGACTGTGTCTCTTTGTTGCGTGGGTCAAATCGCTTTGCGCTCACACACACCGATCGCGTACAGAGCACTCAGATCGGCCAAGTGGTATCCACGTGTCGAACTGAAACGATCATTGCGAACAACGGATTTTGTGTGGCGGACGACTTGAGCTGGTACATCAGGTCCGTTCGTCTGACCTTCTCCCGGATGAGACACAGCACTGATGAATTCGTGCCATGCTCTAGCATTGAGAAAAACTACACTTCAAAGGGACTATAGAAAGGCGTCAATGTAGTTGGAATTTACGCGTTTACGATGGTACCGTAGTCTTTCTTTAATGAACTTTTGTGTAAGAATGGAGTTTAGGCGAGCGTTGGATTTCGTGCTGTACCGTCATCATATTTCACTTCAACGTGCGTCACCCGATTATTCGTCCGTGTAATCTGGTCACTAACATATATACACATATAATGTGCTCCACAAGTATTCGCGCTCGCCAGCTCCATCGGTGTTGCCAGAACATTTTCCAAGGTAAATTCTCCCTCCGAGATCCCACTCATTGGTCCACGGCCGCCGAACGCATTCGCAAATAACTGAGAAGGATCCGGAAGGTCAAAGCCTGAGCTATCACCGGTGGTATCCATCATCGCGTCCAAAAACGAGCCAGGTTGTACGGTGGCAAGGTCTGCAGATAACGGTCGGACGAGGTCATCCGCTGGGTCAAAGTTCATCGTTTTAAGTCACTCGTTTTCGGTGTGTTTTTTTTCGTTGTAGTAGTCGTTGTACGAGCTGTCAGCCACCGTTACTCACAAATATCAGTCTTTTTTCGATGGCTGGAAGGTGTATATGACGTGCGAGGCTGCTATAGCCAGGGCAACGAGCAATGCTTCCAAGTTCAAGTTATTAGATTGCGGGTGTCGGGTATCGTCGCCCTTGTTATGAGTCACAATCTCGAGATTTTCCCACGTTTTCCCGCTAGAGTATCTGATTCAGTTACGCCGTGGTGGCGATGAGCCTCGGCGCATGTTATATCTATGAGATGTATGGTCCAGATTCAGGTGGCGAAGAGCTGGACTAAAGCCTTGGGTCAATTTAGATACATAATTACTACGAGTGTACTATGGAATTTTCTCGACGTTTGCTTGCCAGTGTGACGTCGGACTCGGAATCATTATTCACACGCCCTAGTTACTACTAATCCGAATCGCCGTCGTCGAAATGTCTGGCATATCCTCAAAGTTCGTCAATGAACCCGTCCTCCAAGTCACTGTCGGTTTCAAGGTCACATCAGCGTTGATGCAGATTCCCGGCCTCACCCTCCGGCTCTCCGTGTGGATACATTGACACGCTCCCTGCGCGTTATTGATGGGGCCCAACACCCCTTGTTCCTATTATGCGTAGATCATGCCTGCGATGTATCACAGATTCCCGGTGTGGGCTGTCCCTGGTTGTCATGGGTGTGTTCCCTTTGATGATGTTGTGGTCGTCGATTTCAACGACCTACGCCCAGCTTCCCGTTTGGTCGTAGTCGATGACGCCTACAGTGCGTCACTGAAGGCCAGGGTGCGCAGGCTACAGGTGCAGGTGGCAGGAAGAAGTGGAGCGACAGCATACGCCCGAAACGTGTATGCCTCGCCACAAACTTGTCGGTCGTGTAGTTGACGCACCTTCTCTTAGCTTCGTGTTGGTCCGCAGATAATGGACCAATCCTGGGAACTGTGTCGAAACGGGGCACTGATAGTGCGTAACACGATCCATTGTGTTTAACCTCTCACTCATTTTTCCTTTGTAGACATCACTTGACACTGGAAATCCCATTAGAGTTGTTCGATCCTCGAGATCTCACTCGCGATATGCTCCTCTCAAGGGGTATCGTTACGACGGACTGTATAAAGTCGCTGCGGTACGCTTTAACGAGCATCTGACCTTACGGTCTCTTATCACTTTATTTTCAGTGTTGGACGGCTAAAGGCCATAATGGAAAGGGCATTTGTCGCTGTCGACTAGAGGTAGTATATTCCATCACTTTACACTGATGCTAGCTAACAATTTTTCTGCAGATGCGTGCGCAGAACCAGCAAGATCTCATTTACAAACGCGGGCAAGCGGGCGTGACGAAAGCGAGCGTCACCATCGTGTTCGACAACTCGGATCGGGAGAAGAGTCCTGTTGGGTTAGAGGATTATAAGCAGATCACTGTTACTCGCCAGGTCGGCCATTCGCGTCGAGGATGTAATGCTTGCTGACCAGACGAGCACAGATTGCGCTTCCCAACATATCGAAGTACTTGTTGAATGGCCACAAATCTACTCAACAAACGGTTCAAAATCTCTTTCAGAGCGTCCAGTTGAACATCAAACAACCCCAATTTACTGATTATGCAAGGACGCATAACCAAGGCTAGTGGTATTCCTGCTTTTGAAATGCATTCGTTTATATGGTATCACAGGTCCTTAACATGCGACCGCAAGAAATACTTGGTATGGTGGAGGAAGCCGCCGGTATGGATGAGCAGAGGACAAGGCTGAAGGAGGAGTACAATGCGGCGGATCGGGAGCGGGAAGGGATCAACAAGAAGCGCACACTGGGAACACTTGAGGCGGTTATATGGGCCAGATTTCCGAGGCTAAGGCACGTCTAGCACAGAGCACCGCTGAGGAGGGACAAAACCGTATGAAGCTCTCGATGAACGAGAAGGAGTTGAAAACGTTGGAAGCGAAATGGAGAGATGTGGAGAAGGACGCCCATCGAGGACAGCAGAATCTTGCCAAAACGAAGGGAGAGCTTGAAAAGTTGAAACGGCAATTGACGGAATGTGGTTGGAGCAACAACAAGGAGTTACGCACCGCTCGAGGTGAAGTCAACCAGCGGACACAGGTGAGCGCAATCCCTTCAATGCTTGCAAGTTTTTAAGACATAATTTCAGGAGCGCGACGCTGTCAAAAGTCGTCTCTCTAACCTGACCTTTGACTACACATCACCCTACCCCACTTTCGACCGTAGCAAGGTCAAAGGCTTGGTTGCCACGTTGACCTCTATCCCTCCTGAACATGCCAACGAGGCAACGGCACTCGAGATCGCCGCGGGTGGCAAGCTATACAATGTCGTTGTTCAAGACGAGCGCATTGGGAAGGACCTTCTGGAGAAGGGCAGGCTCAAGAAACGCGTCACGATCATACCTCAATAAGATCAACGCTTTTACGATCTCTGCGCAGGTATGCATCCAGTTCGATATGAACAACATGTCAATTCATGTCCCAACAGAAGCTAGCTCACGTCGATCATCTCACTCCTGGGAAGGCGAGCGTCGCACTATCGCTCTGAGCCCCTCGTTTCGTGCCTTCGCAATATTCTCCGGTCTCAATACCACCCCTCCGTTTGGGCACCGGAACGCACAAAGACCTTCCAAAAACGACCTCGCGAACTCTCCCCCGAAGACTACTCTTACACGTCAGCCCATTCCCCGCTGTCCCCGCTAACCCCACTCCTCTACCCCGACGGCTTGATGGCATCGACATGCCTACGCAAACTCACGGTTTCTCCCCAGCGTGTTGATCATCTTCCTGCGCGTGTTCGAGGCACCGAACGCGACCTCGCATTCCACGCTCCATCCACCCGACCTCGATCGTGAATCCGCAGAGGAGGAAGGGAGGAGAGAGACAGAGCTGAGCGCGGAGATCGCCCAGCACAAAAAGATTACGAGCGAGCGAGATATCAAGCTTACCGTCGTCTTGCTAGCCAGCAGACAATTTCGGTGCGCTTCTTTCTTTTCGTGTCTGCTTTTCCATGTTCACCGTGTAATTTAGGTTGGACAATCCATCGTCGGACACGGACTATCGTTTATCCGAAGGCAAAGTGGACTATATACGAGGGCGGCGTTGTGCTCAGTCCCGTCACGTTGAATACTTCGGACTTCGGACAGGCTCTCGTTACAACCACGCAAGCTCGCTTTCGCCCATCCGTAGATTCGCGATCTGCGCCCCACAGCCCAGGAGGAACCTCGTGCAAGCTCGTCGGTGCGCTTCTTTCTTTTCGTGTCTGCTTTTCCATGTTCACCGTGTAATTTAGGTTGGAAAATCCATCGTTGGACACGCGACTATCGTTTATCCGAAGGCAAAGTGGACTATATACGAGGGCGGCGTTGTGCTCAGTCCCGTCACGTTGAATACTTCGGACTTCGGACAGGCTCTCGTTACAACCACGCAAGCTCGCTTTCGCCCATCCGTAGATTCGCGATCTGCGCGGCACAGCCCAGGAGGAACCTTGTGCAAGCTCGTTGGATTGCGACAACGATTCTTTGTCGTGGTCCGGTTTGAACGTGGAAGAAGAGTCTTTGTCTCCGGCCGTAGCTTCTGAGGGAGGCTGGGCCCGATGTGCGTGTCTATGCGAGTGCTGAATCGTGTGCGATAGCAAAACTTTAGCGAGGAGAGCGTACGTCGTCGGTTTTTCACGCGCGAGGAGTTGGATGGTGTTCCAGAGGACGTGATCTCTGGGTACACAGAAAACACAGAAGGTGAAGAAGTGTTGTACGAAGTCACATTCAAGACCCCCGACATCTTCCCTGGTACGCTACAGAGACCACTGACCTAACTTCTGCCAAGCGTTATACAAAAATACGCGCTATTCGGGTGTTCAGCGCTTCAGCGCTCAGCATCCATGTTCGCTCCGTAGAATATCGGTTCAAACGTCCATATGGACACATTGTCTCATACATGTTCCGTAACATGCAAGCGTTTGCGCCGGCTCCCACAGAGCACCGGAGTCCCATCATTCACAAATTCTTATCAGGGCGCTCATCGTATATAGCTTCACACATCGTTCATCGAGTATAGCCCGCGTCCCTGTCGGATTCTCAAATAATGATCTAATTTTTCTTATACTTGTCTACTTAACCGGTGACAGGTAGACCTGTACCAGGTACCAGGTAGTAAGCCTTGACCAAGTAACGCTACGGTCGACACACCGCAGTGGCAGGTGGACAGCACGCTTATCTTGACTGAACCACCCTCAAAGTTGCAACAAATTTTAGTGATGGGGATAAGACGATCCGGGCTCAAACTCCACGGCGTTCCGTAGGTTGGAGAGCGCTCCACGTTTTGCTGGTTGCCACGGAAGAATAGAAGTCTTCCTTCATGGTGAATTCTCAGCAAACTGATGGGTCCCCCCGGTTGGATTTTGCCAAGTTGGGTCTCCTTCGTCCGAGAATTGCCGCCGCATCACAGATCATGCGTTTTGCCTGGTTTCTTGTTGCACTTGACAGGCGATCCGGATCCCAAAACACGGAAAGCCGCTCAGCAGGCCTATGACGATAGATTGGCCAACAACGTCGGGTACCTCGACACTGCTCTCCGCCTACGCAGGCAGATTGCAGAGATTTTGCAATACGATTCCTGGACGGATTACATCACGGAGGTGAAGATGATCAAGAGTGCTGCCAATGCGAGAAAGGTTTGTTCCCAGTCATGGCTTTTGTTTATATGTACCCTTGACGCGTCTCTAGTTCTTGGACGAACTCAACAGCCATCTCGACCCACTTGGCACTCAAGAACGTGCTACCTCGAGCTCAAGAGAGAGGAGCGTATCAAGCGAGGTTTGCCGATCGACGACAACTTTTACATGTGGGACTACAGGTGTGCCGATTGGATATGTTCCTCCATCCTCGTCTGATCTTAATTCAACTAGATATTACGATCGCCTCTATATCGAACGATTCCAACCTCAGATGCTCGAGAATTAATTAGTTGGGGCGTTAGGATTATCGACAGGTCAGTTGGTTCGAGTTTTCGTTTGAACCTCTCCCTGACCTAGGCTTACACTGGCAGTCGCTACGTCAACGTCGGGTTGTTCTACCTCCGTCAACTGTTCTTTGCGAATTTCGATCTCAAGGTGCACGACAGTAGCCTGCCAGAGGAGAACACGGACTACACTAAGCTCTGGAATGATCTGAGACAACAAATCTCGCTCGTTCAAGGGGCCGAGTAGAAGCCTGGGCAGGGCACACATCGTTGGTGGATATGATGCTGGGTACTATGGGTGAGTCCCTTTTTTCTCCTCCCTTCTGACGGGTTTCCCCCTCTTTCCCTCCTCCTCTGACCACGTCTCATGTAGGTACACGTACTCGCTCGTGTTCGTGCAGGACATGTACGAGACGGTGTTCAAGAAGGCGCCGCTGGATCCCGAACTTGGAAAGTCGTACCGCGACAAGATTTTGCTCGTGGGTGGGAGCCGGGATGATATGGATTCGCCCAAGGTATGTCGAACACCTAGCCAAACCGTATTCATCCGCGAGCTCAAAATAGCGCTACGGAACGGGTTTTTGGGTTCCAGACGGGTCAGCGTTAAGGCAGATACCCCATCTATGGCTCGATCCAATCCCATGAAGTCATTGAGCGTTGTTCCAAGAAACCTTTGGGGCGATATCTTCTCAAGCCTGATGACAGGGAATCGGGGGAGCACTTCCCGAACTGCCATACCAACATGGCGGTCGACAGACACGGCCGAAGAGCGCGCACAAAGTGACGAGGGTATGGCCGCGTCGCTACATGCAGCCCATTGCTACGGGTGGAGAAGGCCGGAGAGGATGTTCTATTGAAGGAAGCGGATAAGGACGATATGGATGAGCAGAGGACAAGGCTGAAGGAGGAGTACAATGCGGCGGATCGGGAGCGGGAAGGGACTTGCTGAGCTATTGTATGGAAACTTTGCTAAGCTACAACCTCCGGAGGGGCAAGACTTGATGCAAGGTCTCGAAGTGAAGGTTCGACTCGGATCCGTTTTGAAACAGAGTCTCACGGAACTGTGTGGTGGACAACGGTGCGCGATTATCACTGGTAATAGCTGACCAAACTCTAACGGGACTCTCGAACGACAACACAGTTAAGTAATTGCATCATCTCTCATTATGGCGCTTCTTCAGTTCAAGCCTGCTCCAATGTGTATCTTGGACGAGATTGACGCGGCGCTCGACTTGTCGCATACTCAACACATTGGTTAACTCTTCAAAAAGAGGTTCAAAGGCTCGCAATTCATCGTTGTATCCCTCAAGGAAGGCCTCTTCACTGACGCCAACGTGCTGTTCGGGACGCGTTTCCGAGACGGCACGTCCATCGTCGAACGGACGGTCGATGAATCAGGGTCCTCGCTGTACGCTAACGTGCGACGACGACGACTCCCACCCAGCTCCCCCGGTTGCTTACCCTACCCCGTCGGTTCGTTCCCTTCGTCATCGGTGACGTCGATTTCAACGCGTCACGCCCAGATCCCTTTGTTGTTTGTCGTCGTCGACGACGCCTACTGTGTATCGTTGATGCCCGGCGGGGCCCTCTCCTTGGTGGGCGGTGTGTTCCTTTTGTCGTCGGTTTTATGAACATGCCAACGAGGCAACGGCACTCGAGATCGCCGCAGGTGGCAAGCTATACAATGGAGCATTAGGAAGGACCTTCTTGGAGAAGGGCAGGCTCAAGAAACGCGTCACGATCATACACCTCAATAAGATCAACGCTTTTACGATCTCTGCGCAGGTATGCACCCAGTTCGATACGAGCAACATGTCAATTCATGTCCCAACAGAAGCTAGCTCACGTCGATCATCTCGCTAAGGCGAGCGTCGCACTATCGCTCATTGGTTACTTAGAGGATGTTGCTCGTGCTATGGCCTACGTTTCTGGCGACACGATCATCTGTGCAGACGCCGAATCTGCTCATGCCGTCACGTTTGGTGCCAAGGTCCGCTCCGTGACACCGAACGGGGATGTCTATGATCCGTCGTGGACGCTCAGCGGTGGAGCACCACCCAGCGGGAGCGGCATGTTCTTAAGGGTTCAGGAGCTGCTCGACGCAGAGAAGGCGTGTGATCAGGCGAGGGCTCGACTGGCAGAATTGGAGCGAGGAGAGGAAGCGGGACGAGATCGGAGAGATCGTTGGAAGATGTTCTCGAGGGATGTGGAGATGAAGGAACACGAACTCAAGTTGTTGGACGAACAAATTGGAGGAAGCAACGCAGCGAGGGTGAGAGAATAGCATCGCTTCCTTTGTATCTCTGGATGACCTGATGCGTGACATCTAGCTCGGCGCCGATGTGGAATCTCTCAAAAAAACCATTATCGAATTTCGAAATGCTGTTCAGGCCGCCAAATACAACCAAAAGGCTGCAAAAGAGGATATCACGAAGCTTGAAAAAGATATGCGGGAGTTCAAGGACGACAAAGAAGGCAAGGTTAACGAGCTCAAGGTGAGAGGCTCGTGTATCGTGTATTTTTTGTATCGCAGTGCTTACTATATTTCACACAGAATGAGATCTCGAAGCAAAAGGGTGCTCTCCGAGCAAGCTGTGGTGGTAACGACGCGGCAAAAGGAACACCAAACAGCGATGTTAGAACTGGGTAAGTGAAACTTGCAACCTCTTTTCACTGGATCTGACACTTTTCCACTTCTCCAGACCAGATGGAAAATGACACTCGGGATCTCCCCCTCAGACACTGACCAAATGATCTTCGGCCCCCTCGACCTCGACGACCCATCCCTCCTCTCCCCCACCTGGGATCTCTCCCGCGACCTCGCATACAACCAGCCCATCTCACCCGTCCTGTCCGAGAACCCCGCCTCCCCTCGTCGCGCCTCAGACTTTAACATCCCAGATGTCTCCCCCTGCAGTACCTTCTATGACTCCAACTCACTCGGCGGTTTCGACGATATACAGCCTCTCGATCTCGATGACTCCAGTCTTTCCCAGTGGCTAAGTGACTCCCACGTATCAGCCTTGGATCCCTCTTCTACTTCGCCTATCCCGATACGTGGCACCCAATCAGACCCACAATCGCCTCCCGCCTTCCTTCCGTATGGTAGCCACGCATTCCCTCAGAACGCCTCCTTCTCCCCATCCGATTTCGCAGCACTCCATCCCCTCCCTCGATCGCTATCACCAACGGAGAGTTCTGATGGTTACCTCAGTTCTCCCGGTCTCCGTGTAGCCTCAATCTCCCCTACCGAGACTTCGATGAGACCCCCCGTGTGGGCATCGCAACGCTGGGATTCCTCTCATTACCCGCCCTCCACCGCGGCACCCAATCTGCTCCTATCAGAGAACCCGTACTCAGCCAAGGGTCAACGATTCCACCCAAGAAGAGATCACAATCCCCTGGGACTGATGTTTCAGTCATCGAGCGCGCCATCAGCTAACGCTGCTACGTTGACGCGGGCATACAGCCGTCGTGCAGAGTCGGTTTCTGTCAGCGATGATCGTGACGCCACCGTGGGACGAAGAAGGAAACTGCCATCCGATGAACCCCCCAAGGACTTGAGACCATCTGATTCGAGTATGTGTATATCTGATCATATCCGTCCCTTCTGTCATGCTGACTATTTTATCTCCGATATAGCTCCCCTCAAATCAGTCTTGCGCCATCCGCTTGGCAACTTTACTTCACTGATTGGATTCAACGCCACCAGGCAACCAGTACGAGAAAACTTAATGTTGCGCAGGCTGCCAAGGAAGCGGGACAGGAGTATGCGAACCTGACCACGGATGAAAAGGAGGTATGGATTGCGTTGCTTCTGGATAATTGCTACCGATCTGACTTCCACGATTAGCCATACAAGCAACGTTCTCTTCTTCTCAAACAGGCACGCGAACGCGAGAACGCCGCCTACATGCGAACCCTGACACCCGAGGATATCAAGCGAGAGAACGCGTACCGGACCGCACAACAGAAGGCCGGTCGGTCTCGAAAGAGCAATCTCAAAGATCCCAATGTTCCGAAGAAGCCATTGAGCACGTACGTTATGTTCCTGCAGCGCATCCGCTCGGATCCCATGCTAGTGATGGGGATCTTTGGCGATGAGCAAGAGACCGCCAAGCAAAGCGTCTTGGCTGCTGCAAAGTGGCGATCGATGACTGACGACGAACGCAAGGTTAGTTGATCTTGACCGTCGCGATAACGGACACTGATCGCTGTCTTATAGCCCTTCCTAGCTCAAACGGAACAAGAGAAACTCGAACACAAGGCTGCTCGAAGACTATACGAGGAAGGAACGACCGGCCTTAGTGCTGGGACCAGCATCAACTTCAGTATTCTCCCCGGATCTCCATCTGAGAACCCATTCCGTGCCCTCCGTGCCATTAAATCGGAATCATTTAGCTCAGAAAGCGAAAGCGATGGCATGGGCGCTGACGATGGCACGAACAGATATACCCGATCACGATTTCAAGGTCTGCTCTCGATCAGTATATATTAAGGGCATTATGTTTCATTCTTTATCATCTTTTCGCTGCAGATGCAGCGATTCGAGATGCCAACGCTCAGATTGACAAGATGCAGAACGACTAGGCAAGATCCAACAAAAGTCGGCCGAGATCTCGGTGCGTCATATACACTTTGTCAGTGCGTTTTTCATCTAGATAACGTTCATGCAGTCCAAGCATACCAAAGCGGAGGCGAAGTTGCAAGAAGAGCGAGACGGCACGTCCATCGTCGAACGGACGGTCGATGGTTGTCGTCGTAGATGACGCCTACACTACCCCGTGGGTTTGTTCCCTTTGTCGTCGCTGTCATCGATTTTAAGGCATCACCCGAGCCCGTAGAAATGACAACGCTACAACGAATGCAAGCGCAAATGGCAAGTCGGATGGCAGAAAAATCAAAGGCAGTCTCATCTGGTAGTCATGATCGCGCCGAATCCACTGAGCAAAGACAGGACCGGCGATCGTCGCCAGTGTCTCCTCCACCCTTATCCAACGCATGTGATGCTAACAATCCCCGTCTACCGTCGGTGTCTCCTTGACGGCGTCGTGCCTCTCAGACCACCCTTGGCAACAAAAGAGAACGACGCCGCGCGTTCGCCAGCGGGAGCCTAGTACAAGAATGAACTGACGTAGGTATAATTTTTATTGTTACAGATGCTGACGAGATTCTCAAGCGACACTTAACGCTGCATCCGACCACTCCCTTCGTCAAAGAGAGCGACCCCGCTTCTACTTCTTAGTCGACTCCAGAATGCATCCCGGCTGCCCATGTCGACAAAAGATAACGACGGCGCGCGAGGGACAGCGGGAGCCTAGCTCAACGCCGGACGTAATATTACGATTTAAACAATTAGAAACTTGAAATAAACATAATATAACACTATCAGAATAATCGAAACAATCCCTGATAGGCTAAGGGAGCGAGTGGTGAAACAGAAAAGGGAGGGGACTCGGAGAGCATATGGTACCTGTCTATCCAAAAATGGAAATGTGGCGGGTGTTCTGGCGAGGCGGGATTGTGTAAGCGTCGGGGGTCGTCAAAGTTGAAAGTGACCACTTAGTGGACCACCCATGTCGACAAAAGAGAACAACTCGTCACGACAGCCAGCGAGAGCCTAGCTCAAGTACGGACGCGCCGTCTTTACGTACGTATCGTTCGAATTTATCACACATGCTGACTAGATATTCAGGCGATACTTAACGTTG